>JAJOOE010001912.1:0-27657 GCA_036250405.1 Solanum raphanifolium
CCATTTACCCCACCTCCAACAAAAATAAATGTGATTGTCCCCAATGCATACAAAAACATTAAAAGAAAATGGATTGGGTGAAGCAAATCTGTGGCGCAAAGCGCCGGCGAATCATCAACAAGTAGGGGGGTCCGGTTTCCCGGAGTCCGCTGGAACAATAGTGGGGGCACCCTCAGTAGTGCCCACATCATCAATCATAGCACTATTAGTAGTGCTCTCTATCAATCTCACCGCACCATCCGTGGTGCTCACAACGTCCATCAAAACAGGCTGGACCTCTACAACTGGGGAAGAGCTCGATGCCCCTACAACTCTCTCACGCACCCTCTGTTGGTGAAACTCTTCGTCTAAAATTGAAGCCCTACTAGCCTCCTTCTCCTGCCTACACTGTCTCTTTTGAGCTTTCTCCTCCTTAGTGCGACAAGAACGGTGCCGCTTACCTTTGGCGTGTGTAGGCTCAAGCTCCTCCTCGGCGGTCCCACTGAATAAAGCATCCAGCACTGTATCATCAACTAGTGCAGTAAGTGCAACCTGAGGCTCAATTGAAGGGGCGACAAAAATGGCATCAACGTCGGTTTGGAGAATGGCTAATTCAGCCTATAAAGCAAATACATATATGGCCAGGGCTGATTGCTCGAAGACTCACAATTCAAAGGCATCAAGACGCTTATTAACAGCCTGGACCTTCCGGTCCATCATCCCCTCCATCCTTCGCTCCATTCTAGCCTCGGACTCGGCTATCTACTTTTGCATCCACGGCTGGATGTGATGCAGCAGTGTGGCCATCTGAGCCTCTAATTTATGTACTTTGGCCAATGGGACAATAGTAGCTCCTAACTGTGGTGCGGACCGAGAAGATCTAAGAGTCATACTAACTGCCTGAGAAGAGGAGGTCGGGACAGTCTTGGTGTGATCTGGTATACTGGGGTCACCGCCCTGTGCCTGCCCCACTGTGTCTGCAAGATCAACACCCAAGGGAAGTATCTCAACCTGGGGCTCTCTGCGAGGTGCCGCCATATTTGCCTCATCTCGAATAAGGCCTATATCCAATGCCCCTGTAGGGTGGACTAACTTGTCACAATGCCAGATCGGCACTCCAGAGTCCCTGCACAATTGAAATATTAGACATGGAAAGGGGTAAGTAGTGGAGGTCTTGAATGCCCTCTCATGAATCTCTACCAGCAGCATGCGGGCAAAGTCAATCTCCACTCCTGCTACCAATACCGCAACCATGACCGCTCTGTCCCATGTGACTTCGTTGTCAGCTTTTGTAGGCGACACTCTGTTACGTACCAGCAACCAGAAGAACTTTGCCACAAAATTTAATGTGGCCTTTCGGATGCCCAACCATGGAGCGGCGACCCATTCCTCACGCTCGCCATCTGCAGCAATGTATCTAGCCAACCATAGTATAACAGCCTCTCGCTACTCAGCGTTCCTCTGGAAAGCGCCACTACGCACGATGTCCCATCTGCAATCAAACTCTGCTGTGTTGAGAGACCAAGAGTGACCCGTGGTAGGACCATAGAGAAAATGGCTCATAGTGGCAGGTGATATGTCCACCGGACAACCTCGAACCAAAGTGAAAGTGAGAGGAACTTGAGCTAGGGGCTTTGACCGCTTGGGAATTAAACTTCGGAGAGTGGCAGCATAGGAGGCGTAGAATTCCCGCACAATCTCCTCTCTATACATCCCTGGGTCTTGAGCCATCCAGTCACACTTGTGAAGGTTAAACGGCCTGTGAATGTCTGGAACAGCGTGCAAGCTCCCCGTGAGGACTCTGCGCTCCACTGTAATTATTCGGGCCATCTTCTGTTTGTCTTTTATCATCTTGGCATCTCGATAAATTTTCCATTTACCCTCTACACACCACCTATTTAACTCGCCGACTACTGGAGTGGGGTCATCATTCCGTGGTGCAGGTACGGACTCCGAGTTACTGGCCTCATCAGATGAGGCTGCTTGGTCATTCTCACCGGACCTTGTGGCTGATTTAGCACTGGACCCTGCAGCATGGGCAGACTCGGATCCTGAAGCATGGGTAGACTCGAATCTTGAAACATGGGCAGACTCGGAGCCTGAAGCATGGACAGACTCGGATCCGGACATAGACCCCTCTGAACTGGAAGCTGCCCTAATTGGTGATCCGATCAGTGTGTGCTCCTCATCAGACTGGGAGACGGTGACTACGTCAGGAAGAACCTTTTAGGGGGGTGCCTCTGGTGACTCGAGGTGCAGTGGGAGAAGTCCGTGTGTTAGGAGGAACGTATGTTGGATCCTTCTCCGTGTCCGTGTCCTCATCGATTAGCCTGAAGCTAGGGGCAATAGATTTTGACTTGCTATATTTTGAGTAGGTGACTAGCTTCTTTGATGCCATCGTACCTCTAGAGGCGATATTAGAACTAGAAACAAACAGTGACAAGGTCCCATGAAAATTTCAGACAGAAGCTAAAGAGGTCATCCACAGAAAAAAAAATTTGGTTGAAGATGGAAACCACGGATGTACAGAACAGTCTGTAGATTGATCTACAGACCGTAGTCCATATCTGTAGTTTTACACTTGGTAACATTTTCAAGTGCATCTAACCACGAACCCAATCTACGGTCCGTAGACTGGTCTACAGTCCGTGGATTCCTTCTGTGGGTTAGAGAGCCACCAGTACTGGTCGCAGATGGAAACCACAGATGTACAGAACGGTCCGTAGATTGATCTACGGATCGTAGTCCAATCCGTGGTTTTACACTTGGTAATATTTACAAGTGCATCTAACCACGAACCCAATCTACGGTCCGTAGACGGGGTATCGTGGATGAACTATGTGCCAGGTTTCAAGTGCACCTCTTAGACCCTCTTCAACAATATCCTAGTCTAACCGTGCATTTCAACATTTAATCATGCTAGTTTGTCATTCTCAGGGTTCCGATTAATCATTTTAACCAAGTATTGAAGACAAACTTTGGAACCCTAAGTCGAAACTTACATTTAGACTTATAATCACATACAATAAGGCTACACAATTACTATCTATCGTTCCAAGGGCATTGTAATTTCCAAGTTTATCATGCAATTTCATCTAATCAATTACCCAAGGTCAAGACCCAACTCCCGACTTTCTATATTCAATCTATGAATCCAAATTCAAAGTGAGGGGAAAGTCTATTAGGTTACAAGCAACGAGGAGTGGGGTGATTGCGCGACGACACTAAGTTTAGCAAAACCAAGGAATCAACTCTTCGTTACTAACCAAACACCGGACCCTTTTTTGGAATATGGAATGAGTTGTATTCGGAATGGAAAGGAATTGTGGGAATTATGGGGGGATGGGGTAAATGGAAGGGATGATATTATGGGGGAGTTATGGAGTGATTTAGGGAGGTTATGGGATGATTGAAACGGTCAAGGAGTGAATGGAGGGAAGTGGAAATGATTTGAAAGTAGGGGAGTTTTTAAGTGAGGTGGTCCGGGTCGGGTTAAAACAAGAATAGGGTTTGGACTCACAAGACCCCATCTACGGTCTGTGAGTAGATCTACGATCCGTAGATTACGACCATAGATCACTCTTACACTTGGAAAATTTTAGAGGCTTACCTGGGATCTACGGACACCATCCACAGTCCGTGGACTAAACGACGGACCGTCGATGGGGTCCGTAGACCTTTGCACCCGACCATTTTCTGCAGATTTTTCGTGCTGTACCTACACATGTAGCAACCAAAAGGCTATTCTTTTTACATTGTCTGGACACTTCTTAGACACGGACTCTATGCTAATTCTAGCCAACACTAAAAACTAAAACAACTATCTAATTTGATACATGTATGAAATCAAACAACAAAAATTACTAGAAAATAAAGTATATCCTATCGTTGGGTAAATTGTACATCTTGGGTTGCCTCCCAAGCAGCGCTTGATTTAACGTCGCGGCACGACGCATGCCTCTTGATTACTCAAACTTCATCAAGATGGTAGGCCTCAACCACTTCTTGCACACTCTCAGCATTTCCGAAATAGACCTTGATCCGTTGCCCATTCACCATGAACCTTGTTCCATCCCTATTTTCAAGCTTAACCGCTCCATGGGGGAGCACTTTTGTGAGCAAGAATGGCCCGGTCCATTTGGACTTGAGTTTGCCTGGAAACAAGTGCAACCTAGAGTTGAGTAGAAGCACAAGATCACCAACCACAAATTCTCTCTTTTCAATTGTTTGATCATGATACCTCTTCATCCTCTCTTTGTACAGGGCTGAACTTTCATAAGCTTTTAGGTGAAACTCATCAAGCATATTCAAGTTATTCATTCTTTTGATTAGATGTGGTGCCCCAATCCAGATTTAACTTCTTCATTGCCCACATCGCCTTATGCTCTAGCTCTACTGGTAAATGACAAGACTTCCCATAAGGAGACATACCTATGGGGGTCTTGTATGCAGTACGATATGCCCATAGAGCATCATCAACTTCTTTAACCAATCTGCTCTACTAGCATTCACAGTCTTCGCCAAAATCTGTTTAATCTCTCTGTTGGATACTTTAACTTGTCCACTAGTCTGTGGATGGTAAGGAGTGGCTACATTGTGGCGGACACCATACTTCTCAAGTAGCGCCTTGAACAACTTATTGCAAAAGTGGGAACCTCCATCACTGATGATAGTCCTTGGTGTATCAAATCTGGCGAAGATGTTCATTTTCAAAAATACAGTGACATTTTTACCTTCATTGTTGGGGAGCGCAACTGCTTCCACCCACTTCGACACATAATCAACCGCAACGAGAATATACTTCATCCCGTGTGAACTCACAAATGGGCCCATAAAATCAATGCCCCATAATCAAACAACTCTATAACCAATATAGGATTCATAGGAAGCTCTTGCTTCTTTGAAATCGTTCATTCGCTTTGGCAACGATCACAAGACTTTGCGAACTCATGAGAATCTTGGTGAATGGTAGGCCAGTAGTACCCACACTGCAAAATATTATGCGCAGTCTGAATACCCCCATGATGCCCACCAACAGGCGATGAATGACATGCTTCGAGTACCCTCAACATCTCAACTTCGGGTACACAACGACGAATAATCCCATCGGCACAACTACGATACAAGTAGGGCTCATCCCAAAAGAATTTCCTCACATCATGCATAAACTTCTTCCTTTGGTGGAAAGACAAGTTCGGAGGCACCACATCGCTTGCCAAGTAATTAGCAAAGTCTGCAAACCAAGGGATCAGATAATGAGAAGCAGCCAATACCTGTTCATCTGGAAAGGTATCATTAATTTCAGTCCCATCACCAAGCTTTAGCATAGCTTCTTCCTCTAATCTGGACAAATGATTAGCAACTTGATTTTCGGTCCCCTTTCTATCTTTTACCACAAAATCAAACTCTTGCAGCAACAATACCCATCTAATCAACCTCGGTTTTGCATCCTTCTTTGCCATCAGATACCTCAATGCAGAATGGTCAGTATGTACTATGACCTTAGTACCAAGCCAGTAAGATCAAAATTTTTCGAATGCAAAAACCACCGCAAAAAGCTCTTGTTCAGTCACAGTATAATTCTTCTGGGCCACATTTAGAGCTTTGCTAGCATAGTAAATATGATGGAGTATTTTCTTTCGCCTCTGTCCTAATACCACACCAATTGCCACTCCACTTGCATCACACATTACCTCAAACGGTTGTCCCCAATCTAGTGATATAATGATAGGTGCAGTAATCAACTTCTCCTTCAACTCTCCAAACGCTCTCAGACAAGCATCATCAAAATCAAACTTGGACTCCTTTTCGAGCAGTTTGTACAAAGGATGTGCAATTTTAGAGAAGTCCTTGATGAACCTTCTATAGAAACCTGCATGCCCAAGAAAACTTCTAACACCTTTTACAGAGATAGGTGGTGGAAGCTTTTCTATTACCTCAACTTTTGCGCGATCAACCTTGATACCTTTCTCAGAAATCCGATGGCCTAACACGATTCTTTCTTTCACCATAAAGTGGCACTTCTCCCAATTTAGCACTAGATTGCAATCTTTACAGCTTTTTAGCACCTCGGCCAAATGATCTAGACAACGGTCAAAAGAGTCACCTACCACAGAGAAATCATCCATGAATACCTCAATAGTGTCCTCCACCATATCAGAGAATATTGACATCATACATCGCTGGAATGTTGCTGGAGCATTGCACAAACCAAATGGCATCCTTTTGAAATAAAAAGTCCCATAAGGGCAAGCAAAGGTGGTCTTCTCTTGGTCATCTGGAGCTATAGAAATTTGATTGTAGCCCGAATAACCATCGAGAAAACAATACCAACCCTTACTAGCAAGTCTATCCAACATCTGATCCATAAACGACATGGGGAAATGGTCCTTTTCTGTCCAAGCCTTTAATTTCCTATAGTCCATGCAGACTCTCCATCCAGTCAACAGCCGCATCGGAACAAACTCGTTTCTTTCATTAGGAACCACAGTGATCCCACCTTTCTTGGGCACACATTGAACAGGACACACCCAACTACTATCTGCAATGGGATAAATTACTCCAGTATCCAACCACTTGATGATCTCCTTTTTTACTACCTCTTGCATGGGTGGATTCAGTCTTCTTTGGTGCTCGATACTAGGCTTGTGATCTGGCATGAGTTGGATTTTGTGAGAAAAAATACCAGGAGGAATCCCAATAATATCCGCAATAGTCCACCCAATAGCTCGCTTGAACCTTTTTAACACAGTCACCAAGCACTCTACTTGTCTCACATTTAAATCTGCCGCAATGATGACCGGCAAAGTATTATCTCTACCCAAAAATACTTACATCAGATGCGGTGGTAGAGCCTTAAGATCCAATTTCGGTTCCTCCACAATAGATGGTCTCGTGGGTGGGGACTCACGATTCTTCATGTCTAGCTCAAACTTCTTTGGTTTTTACCGATATTCGCATCTATCTAGTGCATCTACCAACTCGTCGTACTCTTCAATACCATCACTCTCGAAGTTCATCATAACTGCTGCTAGTGCTTCAACACCTAGTAGCTCTTCAATTTGCATTTCTGCTCCACTATCAACTCTGTAAGTTATATCAGATACTATTTAGAGCTCACTACTCTGCTTCATGGATCTACAAATATTGAAAGTTACCTCTTCATTGTTCAGTCTGAACTTCATCTGCCCCTTCTCCATATCAACCAATGCACGCCCTGTGGCAAGGAATGGCCTCCCAAGGATGATGGGAACCTCAAACTCGACCTCACAGTCAAGAATAACAAAATCCGCCGGAAAAATGAAAGACTCCACTTTTACTAACACATCATGAAGTACACCAATAGGCCTCTTCACAGTTCGATCAGCCATCAGTAACCGCATGGTAGTGGGCTTTAGGTATCCTAGACCCAACTTCTTGTAAATAGACAATGGCATGAGGTTGATGCTAACACCAAGGTCACAGAATGCCTTAGCTAAATGTAACAGCCCAATAGTACATGGAATCGTGAAGGCACCAGGATCCTCCTTCTTTTGCATAAGATACCTTGTAGCAATAGAGCTACAATGCTGAAATCTATCATCATCTTCAAAAATTACAGACCTCTTCTTTGTCAGCATATCTTTCATAAACTTTGCATACCCAGGCATTTGCTCCAAAGCTTCTATCAATGGAATGTTGATGGAAATTTGCTTCAACATAGTAATAAACCTGCAATATTTACCATCTTCAGTCTTCTTCACTAACCTCTGTGGAAAAGGTGGTGGCGGTCTAGGTATGGGGACCACTTCCTGAGATATCTCTGCTTCTTTCTCTGTCGCATTCTCAGACTCTTCTCTAACCTCTACCACTTCATCTTCTCTTCTAACCTCAACTTCCACCATAAATGGCATAGGTGGATCAATGGTTTTCTTGCCCCCTCGAGTAGTAACTGCCATACAATGACCGTTATTCTTTGGATTTTGGATGGTGTTGCTAGGAAGAGTACCAGGTTGACGTGAATTCACTATAGTAGACAATTGGGTCATTGCTGCTCCAGGTGCTTTAATGATACTGCTTGCGCATCAACCTTTTGACCAATGCCAAACAAGTCATTTCGCATCTCTTTCACATTCTCATCAGTTGCATCAAACCTTCTCATCATCTTCTACATCATATCTTCAATACGCGCCATATTGCCTCCAGCTTCCCCAGCACCAGATTCCCGATTTTGAGGGGGAACATAAGGTCCAACCCGATCGTTTCTGTTTCCATAGTTGTTCCTGTTGTAATTGTTGTCGCGATTGAAGTTCTCATCCCGTACATAGTGACCCTCTCGGTTGTAATTTCCATAGTTCCGACCTTGGTTCCCTTGACCTTGGCGCCAATTTTCCGTGTTGGATCCTTGGGCATTTGGTTGGAAACCCCCCATCTGATCATTCACAGCATAAGCATCCTCTTCATAGTAACACTCTTCAATTGGCGGTGGAGTTCTAGTTAAGTAGTTTACAGCATTTACCTTTTCTGCTCCTCCGCTCACATGCTTTAATACCAACCCCAACTCGGTCCTCATTTGGGCCATCTCCTCACGAATATCATCTGCAAAATTGATATTTGTATTCTGAACGGCAAATGTGTTTCTCCCAGTATCTGACCTCCTAGTGCTCCATGCTTTATTGTTGCGAGAGATCCTCTCCAGTTTTTCAGCAATCTGTGCATATGTGCAATCACCATATGAACCTCCAGCTATAGTGTCAAGTACTTGTTATCATCCTATCCTCGATAGAAATATTCCTTCAGCGACTCATCATTAATACGGTGATTTGGAACACCTCTTACGAATGCAGTGAATCTGTCCCAAGAGCTACTCACGGACTCTCTAGGTAATGCTAAAAAATTGTTGACCCTATCTTTGTGATTGCGCTTCTTGGACACTAGATAGTACTTTGCTCGAAACACCTCCGTCAGTTGGTCCCATGTAAATATTGAGTTATAAGGAAGTTCAGTGAACCATACTGCAGTATCGCCTGTCAGTGACAGAGGGAACACTCATAATCCAATGACATCCATATCCAAGTCTGGTCTACCTACACAAATTTTGCAAACCACCCTTAGCTTGGCTAAGTGAGCATGTGGATCTTCCGATGGCGATCCTGAGAATAAGCCTCTTGTTGTAAGCATCTGCATCAAGCTACTAGTCACCACAAATGTGTGCCCTGGAGGTAGATGAGGTAGGACAATGGGTCCATTAGAGTCTGCTATATTAATGTTGCCCCGATAGTTGTCACATTGTCGTGGGCCTAGTGGATCTTGCACCCTCAACGCATCTCCCAATCGATTGTCAGCTGGAGCCTGGTTGTCCCTATCAAATACCCTCAGTTGTTGTAACTCAACTGCATCACCTAGATTTCCTCCGTTAGGATTAATTGGATCTCCTGGATTGTTCATTCTTCGCAAAGTGCGGTTCAACTCTGGATCGTAAGGAGTAAGTGGTTCACCCTAGCTCCGTGTACTTGGCATACACTAGAGTCAGAACCTGAGAGTGACAAAAACAAAGAGAAAAAGTAAAATCGAGAAATACTTGACTAAAGTTCAATAATGTAGTTAAACTTAATCTAAAAGACTTATTCTTCGGCAGCGGCGCCAAAATTTGATAAGCTCAAATTACACCTCCCTAACGACGTATAAGCGATCGTTATTAAGTAAAGAACCCAACTTGTAGGTTGGGGTCAATCCCACGAGGAAAATGGTTTAGACTTTACTTTAACCAATAATTATATTCAATTACTCAAATTACTTCCAAAAACAGGTAATTAAAGGGGGGATTTATAAAACAAATTGAAAGAATTCAGTAAACAAAATTTAATTATGGTTGTTGTCAAGATAAGAGAATTAACTAGGGTAAATGTGTTCCCCACAAGCTCATAACTCAGTAATCATAGTAATAGAAATCTTTTCCTAGTGTATTACATGCAAAGTGATAAGTTAGGTATCTCTAAATCCTTGGTCCGGCATCTAGAGAATTTCACCCCGCACCTTGGTCTGGCTACGTGTGTATAATTTACTAACCCCTACCTTTAACTCATATTAGACTTCATAATCGATGTTTGACTTAGTTATTACTTCGCACCAATCGCCACTAGCTTATTAGATAGTGTCACACTAAATCTATGTTGATAATTCTTTTCTTGTTGATTACCTCCTTGGTCCGGCAAGTAGCAACAAGGCGAGTTCTAACGCGTGCACTCGTTGAAAAGACTTCTAAACGAAAGAATTATCAATGCATGCAACAACACTATTCAAGAATTGCTTAGTTACTATTCATACTTTGTTAATCTCTCATGGTTCCCACAACCCTAGTTGTGGAGTTTAGTTACCCATAATTATATGAACACAATTAATTATTTTAGATAAAAGAATTATGAACTTACGTAAGAAGAAGAATAAACCCAAAACTTCCACTTGAGTTTCAAAACCAAAAATCTTCAAAAATAAATTAAGAAATCAATATTTGCTAGATTTGCAACTTAATCTCCCAACTCACAAAGTAAAACTAGAATAATAATGTCCAACGACCAAAAACGAGGTTTACATGCCCTATTTATATAAAACAAATCATAATTTAAAAGGGAAACAAATTAAGGAAAGTTTGTTTAGGCACGCGTCTTCATTCCACGAGACTGACTTACGGACCGTCAATGGATCTACGGTCCGTAAATCCCTTCCATCAGTTAGGACTTGGAAAATATTTCAGCTTTCAAAAATCAGCTCCTCTGAAGCAAACGACGGACTTGCAGTACGGATCTACGGTCCGTCAGTCCCCTACGTAGCTCCACACTTGGAATCTTCAAAAATCAGGTACTGGAACCCTCCAGTATCTATCTACGGATCGCCAGGACGGTCCGTAGATCACTCTACGGACCGTCAATGGCCACCGTGGTTCGACACTTGGTCAGATTTCCCTGATTTGTCTTCCATACCTTGCCTGCGGATCTGCGGTCATCACCTACGGACCGTCAATGGACGTACGGTCTGTAGATCACTTCCGTAAATGCCCTTTTTTGCATTTCTTTCAGCTGTGTCTATACTTCCGCGCCTGAACATCTTTCCTGCAAAATATGATAAAAACACATAAAAACCAATACAAAAAGGCCCTAGACACACACAACTTGTAAGTGAAATGTATTAGAAATACCGTAAACTCACGGTATATCAGTCTGTTGGATAGAAAATAATGCTCCAGATTTCGAATGTCACATTCCTAGTATATAAATATTGCATTCTCAGTTAGCATGTCACTATTTTGAGCTATTCAGTATTTAGTGCATTTTAGCTTCGTGAATATTCAGTTATTAGGAGTAGACTTAGCACCGAGTTAGACTAGGGGTCAACTTACCCTCACAGTCCCAGAACTACGTGCCTGCGTAGGTTTATAAGTCCCCTCAGTTGGGCATCAGTTTTAGCGATCACGCCATAGGCATGCCTTTATACCCCTGGCAAGGTATATTGGGTCCTCTCGATGGGGCATATACATCAAACTCCACGTTTAGCTCACGTGGTTTATGTCGGTTAATAATAGCTCCCACAATCAGACTCTAAGTGCATTGACCAGGTTTTCACTAGTTACTTCAGTCTACAATTCAACATGTTATCTTTATGATTAGTACTTGGTCATTGCATTCAGTTTATCTTTCAGTTATACTTCAGTACATATCTATTTCATTGTTCAGATTATATCATTGCTCATTTATGCATTGTTCAACTTATATACTTTGTTCAGCTTAGCATATCTATATCCTGCATGCTCAGTACATTCCAAGTACTGACACATATTTTGTGCTACATCATTTCATGATGTAGATTCAGGCACTCATCATCCAGATCACACTTAGATCGAGTCTCGATTCGACTTCAGCTGCTTCAGTGGCGAGTCCTCATACTTTGAGGACAATAGACATGCTTTCTATTTTAGTCTTTATTTCCAGTTTTCAGGTTTGTTAGAGTTAGTTGGGGGCATGTCCCAGCAACTCAATTCAGTAGAGAATTTTCAGACATAGTAATAGATTCAGCTCGAGTTGTTAAGTGTTGTTTCAGTCATCACTAAACTCTTATAATTATAACTTATATATTCAAGCTATCAAATTTAAGTTGTACTATCAATGTAGTCAAAATACGGTACACATTTTTGCTCTCTTAAATCTTTTGGTGGAGATAGCTAGAGTACCACAACTTGAATCCTCTTCATCAAGAAAATTTATACTATATATTTTAGCTAGAGCACCACATATTCTAAAAGTTTTATTATTTTCTTAAAATATGATTGATGTGATTATAATTTAAAAATATAGGAAATTAAATTTGCAATTACGTTTGACTTCTTAATTTTTCTAATTCACTTAAATTTGAATCAATCATGCTTTAATATTAGCTTTGTAAAATTGTATTCAATTCTTTGAGATGTGTTCTAAAACATTTCAATCTCTAACTAATTAGAATATCAAATAATTAGCTTTAAAAAGACATTATCTTAACTTTGAACATCTTCTAAAGCGTTACAATCACTACAATATTGATGATATAGACCTATTTTTGTAATTACAGGTTATACAAAATATTATACAAGTAAAATTTTTATTCTAATTAGCATACTCAATCAGATGAAGTCTTAATTCTATTTTTAAATATATCTACTCTAAGAATAATTTCTATAGCTTGTGCAACAATTGACTCAATCGAAAAAAATTCAAAACAATAATCATAAGAATTTACTTAAGATATAATTAATTGAGTCAAGGAAGGCACAATAATTTATATATGTCTATTCGTGTCTTACAAATTATTAAAAAAACTAATATATTGCTAATTGAAAAAAATTAATTATCAAATTATAATTGTCTATCATCTATTTTAATAATTCATGGGAATAATATATATATATATATAGAATAAAGAGGAAAGACATAATGTGACACAAGTTCATATATATATATATATATAATAAAGAGAAAAGACATATGTGACACATGAACTTGTCCCAAATTTTCAAAAAGACACCTTAACTATGCAAGTCACACCCCAAGGCTATCCCTTGAAATAACACGGGACCTAGGATCACGAGTGACCCCAAGCTAACCCTGAGTTGAATCTGGCATATCGTGAACATACTGAATATAACTAAGTAAACATGAACTAAGTGGAAACTAAATCAATAGATATCTAAAGAGGAACAAGCCCAACTAGTCTGAACAATAATATATAAAAAAAAGTTTAGTGATAACTAAAATAACCACTTAACAACTCATGCTGAATCTACTATTATGTCTAAAAAGTCCCTAACTGAGTTGAGTAGCTGGGACATGCACCCAGCTAACTCTAACAAAACTGAAAACTAAAACTACAGACTAAAATGAAAGCATGCCTATTGTCCTCGAAACATGAGGACTCACCACTGAAGCTGTTGACTGCGAATCAAGAATCGATCTATGCGTGATTTGGATGCTGAGTACCTGAACCTACATCTTGAAAGGATGTAGCGTAGAGTATGTGTCAGTACTTGGAATGTACTGGGCATGCAGTATATATATATTAAGCTGAACAAATATATATGAGCTGAACAAAGCATAACTGAGCAATGGCATAAACTGAGCAGGAATATAAAATATTGTAACATAACTGAAAAGCTAAATTGAATGCAATGACCAAGTACTAATCATAAAGATAACATGCTAAACTAAATGCTGAAATATATACTTAAACCCTGGTCAAATACACTAAGAGTCTGACTGTGGGAGCTAGTATTAACCGACATAAACCACGTGAGCTAAACGTGGAGTCCGATATATACGCCACATCGAGAGGACCCAATATACCTTGCCATGGGTATAAAGGCATGATTGGCGTGATCACTAAATCTGATGCACAACAGAGGGGACATATAATCCTATGCGGGCACGTAGTTCTAGGACTATGAGGGTACGCTGAACCCTAGTCCAACTAGGTGCTAAGTCTACTCCCAACTGAATATGTATATGACTAAAATGAAACTGAAATACTAAATAGATCAAAATACTGACATGCTAACTGAGAATGCAACGTTTATGTACTGAATTCACGGAAAAATCCCACATACCTGGTGACTAAAAGGAACCCACAAGTGAAATCCCACATACCTGGTGACTAAATTCACAGAGAAATCCTTTGGGTTTCGGGGATGAAACTTGAAGAACACCTCTACTTGTTCTTGGGGAAACTGGAGCTTATTTCTTCTCTTTTGCTCTAAGTTTTAGTGAATGAGGGTTCTGGGTAATGTCTGACTAGATATTAGGTTAAGACTGAGTAAAATGACATAATTTAGGTATTAAACGACGTAGTTTAAATGTCCAACGCTTATGGGAAAAGAACAAAATGACCCTAACTTAAAAGCTTACAAAGTCCATCGACGATGCCTCTGATGAACTGTCGATGGGTCCACGTCCCGTCAAGTGGGTCGTGGTTCTTGGCCAGTGCTACTAGTTCTTGGTACCTCCATCTACGATCCACTTCATGGACCGTGTGAAGGCCAACGTGGTTCTTTACTTGGGGCTAGTGTCTGTTGGGTCAAGACGCGGACCCATCCACGACCCGTGGAGGACTATGTGGTTCCACACTTGATCCCTGGTGATTCTACCTCACTTCTACGAGCCATACCACGGCTCGTGTGGGGATCCACAACCCATGAGGGGCTCCGTGGTCCACCACGTTGGCTGGGTGTGAGCCACAGGCAGGTCTATGGACCGTGGTTTCTTTCACGGTCCGTGAACCTCTCGGTGGTTCACCAACTTTCATGTTGGTCAGTTTGTTAGGTTTTTGAGGCATTACAATGCGGGCATCCTATTACCCCACTAAACAATCTTGAACTGATATTATTACATCATTTTTTGTCCACCTTACATAGAGTGTGTGCACTCTCTCAAAGAGAGTGAGTAACCTAAAATAACTAATATAAATTTATGTTTACAAGTATTTTATTATAAAATATAATTTCTTATTATTTTAACTTTTTTTCCTTACTATTTTTTCTCTTTCTTTCTTCTTTCTTCTTAAAAAATTCATTGTCATCTCCATTGAAGCTTCTCACTTTCAATGTCACCATTTTTACCACAACTTCACCTTCCTTTATTTTTTACTACTATTAGTTTTACCCTCTTTAATTTTAAAACTTTATCTAAATATTTTCTTACATTTCGAACAATTTGATAAACTCATTAGATTTCAAGACGATTAGAAGGTATCATATAGTTTTTTATATCCGATTTCAATCAAGTTCTTTCAATTTTTGGGGAATTCATTGATTCTTTTCATATTATCATATCTAATTTTGAAGTTATATGAAAAGAGTAATTGATGATACCTTCAAAATTTTAAAGTTTCTTAGAGAAACAATTAATTTTTTATCAATAATCCAATAAAGTCTAGAAAATAGTATGATTTTTTTTTACAAAAACATCACTGAAATAAAGAATTTGATTGGAGAAGAAGAAGAAAAGGAAAAAAAAAGAAGGGAGGAGGTTCCACTTGACGTGGGGGGAGGGGGGAGGGTGGGAGGTGAAGAAAAAGAAAGAAAATGGAGGGATGGATCAGATTGAAAGTGGGGGTGGAAGATGAAGTGGAATTTAAGATGAAATTAAAATTAAAATAAGTTAAAAATTATGAGAGAGAGAGAGAGAGAGAGAGAGAGATAAAGAAAAAACTTAAAATGAAAAAAAAGTTATATTTTTAATTAAATTAACACGTGTCATGTAATGATTGGTGTGTGAACACACTTGCTTCTTAAAATCTAGGGCTGATAAAAAAATGATATAATAATATCAATTCATAATTGTTTAGTGGGGTAATAGGACGGTTGCAAAGTTAAAGTGTCTTTTTTAAAATTCGAGACAACTTCAATAGTGACTTTATGTCTTTTAAGTATAAAAAAGTTAAATAAAATAAGATCTCCTATTTGCAAGTTTTATTGGAACTCTAACAATCAAAGATGGTAAAAAGTGATACTAAATCAAACCATGCAAGTGAAGAAATTCTAAGAGACATATCATGATGAAAACAAAGATAATCGGATATTGATGACAATTAAGAATTAGGCAACAATCTGATAAGCGGGTATGAAGAGATAGAAGTTTTTTTTTTTGAGAATTCAAGAAATCCTAGCCAATCCCTTTTTGTTGAAGAAAATTAGCTTGACATTGAAGCTAGGCGATGAAAATAAGAAAAACTTTATATTTTATATACATGTGTTAGTCAAACTTTATAGATTAAAGGAATCTCATAGGTGACGTTTTGGGAGAGCAAAGATGGGATATGTACAATGTAGATAATACCTATTAATAAAACTTGTTTTTGGACACGCACTTTGCACATGTATTCCATATGATTTTTTTTTTATGAATTTGTTAAACGATAAATATTCTGTAATAAAATACATGTAATGAGTAATAAAATACAATAGTTATAAATAATATTTTTAAAATATGAAAAAAAAAAATACCAAATGAGAAGTGTATTTTAGTATTTAAAATTAATTTCTCTTACACAACCAACTATAAATTTTCTATTTTGGTTAGTAGTCAGCAAACTTTCAATAAAGTCACAAATGACTAATTTGAGTCCAAATAAAAATATAAATTAAAGAAGCCTAATGGGGAGAAAAAACAGAAAATAAAAAAAATGTACATATTCTTCCTATGACCGTAATCATAACAATATTGATAAAAAACGATATATAGAATCAGTACAAAAAATTTCAAGTTCTCCATATAGCCTAGTTACTTCATCGAGTAAAACTAAAGCATGATCTCAGTTTTCAAAATTTTATTGAAATTCTTATATGTAAAAAGAAACACAACAAATTTATAACAAAAAAAAAAACAAAAAAACTAAAACAAAGAAGATGATTGAGGAAAATGTTAGAGACATATCATGATGTAAATAGAAACAATTTGGATTGATGAAGAATCTAGCAAACGAGATGGAGCCACATAAGCTTTTTTAAAAATTTCAAGACATCCTATTCGATATATTTCCTACGTATGTTAGATTTTCTTTCAAAAACCTTGACTAATAGAATTGTGAAATTAGATTAGGCTGAGAAAAGGGCTAAGAGAGAAGCTTAGGATATTACTTAAGTAAATGGGTAGCGTTACAATCGAGGTCGAAGTAAGGGGTAGCATTACAGTCGAGGTCGAAATAAGGGGTAGCGTTAATTAAGTACTATTATATTGTTGTCGTCGCCTTACCATCTCCAAATTCCACTTTATTGTGAGATCACCATTAAGTATTACTATGTTGTTGTTATTGTCGTCGTCTTGTGACTTTGATTTAGTCAGCAAAATCTAGGGAAGGTTTTCGCTTGGATTTGAACTTTATGTGGTTGCTTTTTTTATGACTATGTATTATTGCTACTATTTGAGAACACATAGAAACACTTTTGAAATCTTGATCAAACATTAATGGTTGCTCTATTATTGACAAAAGCACTTTCCAGATTAAGTAGTCACATAACCCACTTCTTAATTAATTAATAGTTAATTATAATAAGAATACCATACTGTGAAATGTGAATGTACTACAAAAACTACCTTGTATTGATAAACATATGACATATTAAATATGGTAACATTTTGTTATCTCCTGTATTCAGGTTAGTCAAAAATATAGAAACAAAAAGTAGATGAAATAGATAGAATGATTTTAATCCGAGTCCACAGAAACCACTGTGTTTCCTTAAGAAATTTAATCCCATCACTGTACCCGAGGTTGCAGATTAATTCCTCCCAAGATAAAACGGATTAACCTATTAAAGAGGTAGCGGTACCTCAAACTTCAATAACTTCAGCGAACGCAAGAACAGAAACAAGAGCACACACAGACTCAGTCGATCAACAATTTTATTTATGTAAGAAAATGTATGCAGAGAGGAAAAAATTTCAGTGGTGAAAAATGGAAAAAACATCTCTATTTATAGCCATTTACAGCATGGAATGGGTCTGTTCAGACAATTCTGTTCATACCCGTTTTTTTCAGAACGTTGTGTCTTTTGGGAAAAATAACGACTTTTCGGAAGGAACATGTCCTTTAAGAACGTTATTACCGTTGCATATGAATTTCAAATAAATTCTGTTGCGCCAAATTAATTATGTTATTTAACTAACATTCTGAATTAATTTATAAGAGAAAAGAAATGAATTAACAAGATTGATTAAATAAATTTTGTCCAAAAATATTATCAATCAATCACATCATTTGCCAAATCCAAATCCAAATCCAAATCCAAATCCGAAGCCGAAGCCGAAGCCGAGGCCGAGGCCGAGCGAAGAAGACGGCGCGAGGGGGCACCTTCTTCTTAACCCTTTAAGAACTAAAGGAAGTGTTTCCTAATATAAGGACAACAATTTCCTTTCTTCTACCAATATGGTAAAAAATGACTTTTCATTTGCACTTTGCAATGACTTTTCATTTTCCCTCGAAAATTGGTTCCCCCACTTTCATTGGTTCTTCCTTTTTCCATTTTATCTTTTTTATTTCCCATTCACACCTTGCTAAACCCAACAATCCTTCACATGAATGGGGAATGGCTATAGTTAAAACATATGCATGAAAAACTTGTGTGTCTTGTAAGTAAGGGTTAATCGCATCTGGATAAGTAGGTTTCCCTTTAAACTTTCCGTAGTGAACATATATCGGATATACTCGGTCAATCGGTAGATTTGATATCTTTGAACCGTCGAGCTTTGGTGTGTACCTAGACAGCATAAGTCACACAATCAACCCTTGAACTATTTTTGGTTCTCATTGTTTTGTTCGTTTCAGCCATGAACACATCTCGGTTAATAAGTGCTTAGAGAACTGGCCTTACCGGATTCTCCTTGAAGCGGCTTACACTTCACACTTACATAGGTTGTTTCTAACTATGTTATCCCGTAAATACACCATGTGATATACCCTGTATCAAACTGCCTTTATCCTGGTTACTGAACATTTTCTCATCATATGAATGGACCATAAAATAAGTTTTGACAATGTTGAGCCGTCATCTATGACTTTGTTTGATCTCCTTGAACCTAGATCTTGGGATATCTAGTCTTCTAGGTAGAGTTACCGCCACAATGACTTGTTCTCGGCCATAGTCCCATTCCTATCGATGATCTCTCAACTCCCTCTCTAGTTAGGCCTTTTGTAAGTGGATCTGACACGTTAGCCTTTGACTTTACATAGTCAATTGTGATAATTCCACTAGAGAGTAGTTGTCTAACAGAGTTATGTCTTCGTCTTATGTGACGAGACTTCCCGTTAGACATAACGCTTCCAGCCCTTCCTATTGCAGCTTGACTATCGCAGTGTATGCATATAGGGGCCATTGGTTTGGGCCAAAACGGAATATCTTCTAAGAAATTTCGGAGCCATTCAGCTTCTTCACCTGCCTTGTCTAAGGCGATGAATTCTGACTCCATTATAGAGCGAGCTATACATGTTTATTTGGATGATTTCCAAGATATTGCTCCTCCACCAATAGTGAAAACATATCCACTCGTGGACTTCGTTTCAGTTGACCCAGTAATCCAATTTGCATCCCTATATCCTTCAAGAACTACTGGATATTTGTTGTAATGCAAAGCATAGTTTTTAGTGTCTTCAAAGTACCCTAAAACTCTCTTCACTGCCAACCAATGATTTTGATTGGGATTACTTGTGTATCAACTCAGTTTACTTATAGCGCAGGCTATGTCTGGTCGTGTACAATTCATGACATATATCAAACTTCCCAATACTCTGGCGTAATCCATTGAGACTGACTTTCACCTTTATTCTTAGCAAGATTAAGGTTCACATCAATTGGGGTCTTTGCCTTTTTTAAATTCAAATACTTGAACTTTTCAAGTACCTTTTGAATATAATGAGATTGAGACAATGCCAGACCGTTAGGATTTTTGTGAATCTTTATTCCCAATATCAAATCGGCTACTCCTAGATCTTTCATGTCAAACTTACTAGCAAGCATACGCTTAGTAGCTTTTATATTGGCAATGTCCTTGCTCATTTTCAGCATGTCATCCACATATAGGCATACAATGACTTCCTGATCCGTAGTGTCTTTAATGTAAACACATTTATCACACTCATTGATCTTAAATCCATTTGACAACATGGTTTGATCAAACTTTGCATGCCATTGTTTCGGTGCTTGTTTTAGTCCATAAAGTGACTTAACAAGTTTGCATACTTTCTTTTCTTTGCCGGGAACTATGAAGCCCTCAGGCTGTTCCATGTAGATCTCTTCCTCCAACTCTCCATTTAAGAAGGCGGTTTTCACATCCATTTGATGGATTTCAAGACCGTATACTGTAGCTAGGGCAATTAACATCCAAATTGATGTAATCCTAGTCACTAGCAAGTATGTGTCAAAATAATCAAGACCTTCTTTCTATCTAAAGCCTTTGACAACAAGTCTTGCTTTATATTTGTCAATAGTTCCATCATCTTTCATCTTCTTTTTGAAGATCCATTTTGAACCCAAGGGTTTGTTCCCTAGAGGAAGCTCAACCAACTCCCAGGTATGATTGCTTAAGATTGATTCAATCTCACTATTGACGGCCTCCTTCCAAGAGGTTGAGTCGCTAGACAACATTGCTTCCTTGAATGTTTGAGGCTCACTTTCAAGAAGAAATGTTACAAAATCAGATCCAAATGAAGTAGCTGTCCTTTGACGTTTACTGCGCCTTGGACTCTCTTCATTGGTTTCATTCTCTTTTGCTTCTTCTCGAGGTTGATTAGACCCCCCACTAGATGACTCAAGTCTAGTTTTATACGGATAGATATGTTCAAAAAATTCAGCATTATTTGATTCCATTGCCGTATTATCATGAATATCCAGATGTTCGGACTGATGAACCAAAAATCGACATGTCTTACTATTTGTGGCATATCCAATGAATACACAATCGACAGTCTTAGGCCCTATTTTCACCCTCTTAGGTATAGGAACCTGGACCTTGGCAAGACACCCCCACACTTTGAAATATTTCAAGTTGGGTTTTCTACCTTTCCATTTCTCATATGGAATAACATGTGTCTTTGTATGAGGCACTCTATTGAGTATTTGATTTGCTGTAAGGATATCCTCCCCCACAAGTTTTGTGGTAAACCTGAACTTATAAGTAAGGCATTCATCATTTCCTTTAAAGTTCGGTTTTTCCTTTCTGCAATTCCATTAGATTGTGGGGAGTAAGGAACAGTAGTTTGATGGATTATTCCATTTTCCAAACATATTTCTGCAAATGGAGATTCATATTCCCCACCTCTATCACTTCTGATCATTTTGATCTTTCTATCCAACTGATTTTCAACTTCAATTTTATATTGCCTAAATGCATCTATTGCTTCATCCTTACCATTTAGCAAATAGACATAACAATATCTAGTGCAATCGTCAATAAAAGTTATGAAATACTTTTTTTCACCACGTGTTGGTGTTGACTTCATGTCACAAATGTCAGTGTGAATCAGTTCTAAGGGATATGAATTCCTTTCAACAGATTTATAAGGATGCTTAGCATACTTAGATTCAACGCAAACTTGACATTTTGATTTATTGCACTCATATTTAGGCAAAACATTTAAGTTAATCAATTTTCGCAAGGTTTTGTTATTAACGTGTCCCAAACGTTCATGCCATAAACATTTAGACTCAAGCAAGTAAGAAGAAGCATAATCTTTATTCATATCAACTTCAATTACATTGAGTTTAAAAAGGCCCCCAGTAAGGTAACCTTTTCCTACATACATCTCATTCTTACTTACTACAACTTTATCAGAAACAAATACACAATTGAATCCATTCTTAGTTAGAACTGGTATAGAAACTAGGTTCTTTCACAATTCCGAAACATACGAGACCCTGTTCAAAGTCACCACCTTGCCTGATGTCATCTTTAGGAGGATCTTGCCAATTCCTTCCACCTTTTCAATAGCAGAATTTGCCATAAACAACTTCTCGTCTATAGGTGCTGGAGTATATGATGAAAATAATTCTTTGTTGGCACAAACATGGCATGAGGCACCAGAATCTATCCACAATTCTCTTGGATTTCCAACCAAGTTGCATTCTGAAAGCATTGCACAAAGATCGTCTATCTCTCCTTTGGATTCAGCCAAATTTGCGTGATCCGTCTTCTTGTCCTTCTTGGGACCCCTACATTCAGTAGCCTTATGACCACGTTTGCCACAGTTGAAGCAGCTTCCATTGAATTTCTTCTTAGGAGGTTTGCTCTTTGGACCAGATGCTTTCTTTCTTTTCTTTGATTTTGTGGGATCTTCTTCAACAATATTTACTCCATATATTGTTGAATTACCACGTGACCTCTTTTCTGCGGCCTTGTTGTCCTCTTCGATTCTCAGCCTTACCATGAGATCTTCAACAGTCATCTCCTTGCGTTTATGTTTCAAGTAGTTTTTGAAGTCCTTCCACAATGGAGGTAACTTCTCAATAATGATAGCCACTTGAAAAGCATCATTCACAACCAATCCTACATTAAATATTATGTGAGTATTAAGAATAAACTTAATATTTCCAACATAGATATTAAATAAATTTATACCTTCAGCAAGGAGATCATGGATTCTGACCTGCAATTGTTGAACTTGGGTGATGACGGTCTTACTGTCTATCATCTTATAGTCCAGAAACTTTGCCACAATAAACTTCTTCATTCCGGCATCCTCTGTTTTGTACTTCTTTTCTAAAGTATCCCAGAGTTCTTTTGAGGTTTTGACATTACTGTACACATTTTATAGATCATCCTGCAGGCCACTCAGAATATAATTTTTACACAAAAAATCAGAATGTGTCCATGCTTCTGTTACCAAGAATCGTTCTTTAGGCGGAGTTTCATCCGACATAACATGAACGTTCTCATTAATGAACCTCTGCAGACTCAACGTAGTCAGATAGAAGAACATCTTTTGCTACCATCTCTTGAAGTTGACTCCAGAAAACTTTGCAGGTTTCTCAGCCGGTGCTAGGGCAGTAGTTGAACGATTGTGTGCAACCGATGTTGTTGCAGCACTTACTATTCCAGCATTTACTTGACTTGAATTAGTCATTTTTCTGTCACAAATGGCAGACAATTTAGTATGTGAAATACTACCAGTAAAGAATAAATCCTTACACAGACTATTTCTGATTTAACGATAAATTTTTTATGTTGTTTTAATCGTTAATCGAATGAATTTTAAAAATTCAAATAGAGTAGAAAACATAAAGGTTTTAATCTCCAGAAACCTAAAATACAGAAACTATTAAATTTCTTAAGGTTGTTATCTCCTGTATTCAGGTTAGTCAAAAATACAGAAACAGAAAGTAGATGACATAGACAAAATGATTTTAATCCGAGTCCACAGAAACCACTGTGTTTCCTTAAGAAATTTAATCCCCTCACTGTACCCGATGCTGCAGATTAATTCCTCCCAAGATAAAACAGATTAACATGTTAAAGAAGTAGCGGTACCTCAAACTTCAATAACTTCAGCGAACGCAAGAACAACAACAAGAGCACACACAAACTCAGTCGATCGACAATTTTATTTATGTAAGAAAATGTTTGCAGAGTGGAAAAAATTTCAGTGGTGAAAATCGAAAAAAAAACATCTCTATTTATAGCCATTTACAGCAAGGAATGCGTCTGTTCAAACAATTTTGTTCAGACCCAATTTTTCCAGAACATTGTGTCTTTTGGAAAAATAACGAATTTTTGAAACGAACAAGTCCCTTCAGAATGTTATTACCGTTGCATATGAATTTCAAATAAATTTCATTGCGCCAAATTAATTCTGTTATTTAACTAACATTCTGAATTAATTTATAAGAGAAAAGAAATGAATTAACAAGATTGATTAAATAAATTTTGTCCAAAAATATTATCAATCAATCACATCATTTACCAAATCCAAATCCAAATCCGAAGCCGAGGCTGAGGCCGAGTGAGCGACGACGACGGCGCGAGGGGGCACCTTCTTCTTAACCCTTTAAGAACTAAAGGAAGTATTTCCTAATATAAGGACAACTATTTCCTTTCTTCTACCAATATGGTAAAAATGACTTTTCATTTGCACTTTGCAATGACTTTTCATTTTTCCTCTAAAATTGGTTCCCCCACTTTCATTGGTTCCCCCACTTTCATTGGTTCTTCCTCTTTCCATTTTCTCTTTTTTATTTCCCATTCACACCTTGCTAAACCCATAACATCATTGATGAAAAAAAAGTGTTTACATTTGTTGAAAATATAGAAATCCTCAAAATCCAGCAATACTAAGATCCGAAACATAGTGAATAATACGAAACTTTTGTTTTCTCCATCACAAAGTTTAATTGCAGTCTAATGGTAGATAAAGAAGCTGATATTGATTTCCCTGTCCTTTTGGCTAACTCTAATACCACCCAACTTTAATCCCGACTACAAACATATATAGTCATCCAACCTAGCAATTATTTTTCTAATCCTCTTGCCTCTTCCCAACTCGTCCGTCATAACTTGTGCATCGTCCTTAGTAGAGGCCCTATCGTTCACAACATCTATGGCAGCCAAAACATTGTTAGGATTTTGAATCCATGTTTGGTACCAGTAGACGGCTACTAGAACCTTGTAACGCTTTGAAAATGCCCCACAAGTAGCATTTTCGTTGGTATCCTGCCAATAAGTTTCTCAAATAAGTTATCAATGAACATGAAATAACATCTAATGAAAACATGAAATAAGTTAAAACTTACACCAGTGACGCAGGGGCAGTTTTGTGGATGTGAAAACCAATAGCTCCCCATATGGTGTTAATGCTCGGAGAGCATGTTCTCCACTAATCATTCTTGAACCATACTATCAAATTTATCATGGTGTCTGTACGGAGAAAATAAAAATGAAAACAAAGCAAATTTGATGAATAGCACTAAGCATAAAATGGTGAACATATAAAGTAGTTACCTTGCCTCCGAGGGGAAGAAAAACAATTCAATGTCATCAACATTAGCCTCTGGTGTGTTGAAATACTTAGGCCATAAATCGTCTTTTGAAACCATTTCAAAGTGAAGATGAAGTTGAAGTAGCTTTGCTTTTTCAGATACACTTTGACTTGCTTTGTCGGAGAGGTGAGCAACAACTCCGTCAAGCGTATACTTATTGTTCCAAATGTTACAGCAACCCCTGCAAGAAAATATGCGATAAAACAAATATTTTTATTCACAATGTATACAACAATAAATTCTGAATAATCTCTGAGATATTTACTCACCTCTAAATAGGATCATCAACAGGTTGTGCAACATGACTATGCTCTACTAAACAAGTTACAGGTGGGACAGCATCAGAATTCATCGTTCTAGTGATTTCATTCTCCTTGCATTCGTCGCATACCCAAGGGACATATTCAGTGAAGGTGACTTTATCAAGGCAGTAGCTGAACAGATTTAAAACACACAAGATTATTAAACCATGTAAGGTTAACCTAAATTACAAAAAGGAGGTGAAAGAACTCTACTCATGACAGATCAATTGATTATTAAGATAGAAAAAATTTAGAGAAAATAAGAAGATAGAAATTGAAATATAGATTGCATACGATACCAAATTACTTCCATCAGAGTCAAAACCAGCATAATCAGACTTAGAAAGTTAAAAACAATCTACTAATAACCTAGAAAGCAACCAGGTGACAAACCATTCATCATTCCAATTTGATCATATGCCTTGAAATAAACAACAAAGTCCATAGAAATATCCCAAGTTTTCCACCATTCCACCATCATGAGCCTATAGCAAACAACTATTTCATGGAACGTTAGACTAACGAGCACTATAGCTTTTTCGAGACTCAATATCACTAGCATATAAATCCTTTATACCTTCCAACTTAGCACTCAAAATGTTTATCAAGGAATATTTCATAAAAAGCATATGGATAACCACATTATCGTTTCCTTGTATGAAATTCTACCCAGTAGCATGCCTTTGATTGAACCTACCTTGAGTTTCATGTCATTATTTATCTTGCATGAGAACGACTCAAATAACCTTCCCCGATGCATGAAACTCAACCTCAAAGGTCTTGTCTTAATTTGCAAGTTGCAATGAATGGGGCGAACTAATTAAGCTTATTTTTCAACTTCCTATAAGACTTAGCTTACTTTACCCCACCACAAAACCATTATCCTTTTTAATCATATCAGATTAAGGGGCAGCTGCTACACTATATCCTCTTCAAAACCTCCTATAAAAGCTTGCTAACCCATTGAAGCTCCAAACCTCTTAACACTCTTAAGAGTTGGTAAATCCCTTATAGCCTTTACTTTGGTCTCATCAATTTCTATGCCCTTCCCTCTTACTACAAACCCCAAGAAAACAATCCTAAAAATCACATTTATTAAAGTTTGCATAAAATTTCCCTCTCTTAAGTATTTCAAACTTGCCAAAAGAAACTCTCAATACACAATTCTTAAACATATGAAGGTACATGTTTTACAACAAATAAGCAATCACACATCATTTATATAAGCCATACATTGTTTTAAAGGTAGCCTTTCATTTGGATTTGGTGATAAGCAGAAAAGAAACAAAGTTCATATTCCTTTAAGCGAGAAGAGCAACACTCACTTTATTGAATTATATCCATTCTCCTACCTCATGGAGGTAGAGAGGCTATTTTCAGAGGACCCTCAGCTCAAGTATATCAAATCAAAGTAGGTATGAAAAGGAAACAATAACAAGAACAATCTAAGCGTACCGATATACAACAATAGCAATAGTAACAATCTAAGCATACCGATGTACAACAACTTCAAGACAACTAATACAATTAATAAAGGCATTCTAGAATCCTTTGTCGCCGCAATTTAGACATATTTTCGGCGTCTGTACAACATTGAAAAATAATTATTAAAACTACATTCATATGCATAGCAATATAAAAATAATGCAAAAAATGCATGCACTCTATATAACGGAAGTTAAAGCAAGAAATTAAAGCATATGTCATAGTCTCCATTCTCCAATTTTAGGGGATGTAATGAGTCAAATTAAATCTAAGTTGCACTATCAATGTAGATTGAATAGGATACACATTTTCTCTCTCTATTATTTGTTGGTGGAGATAGCTAGAATAGTAAAAAGAGTTACTAAAAAGTTTGGAATTAGTATCGGTCCTGGATGTCATTATTGCACTTCTGATGACTCTAACAAAAATATTGAAAATGTTGATCATCTTTTTTGTCTAGGTCTATAGGCTAAAAGAATATGGAATTTTTTTGCAAGGACGCTGGGAATTGGACATATGCATAACACTCTTAAGATGATATTACTCAGTTGGTGGAATTAGAAGTCTAAAAACCCCATTGCAGCTTTCATATCTAAAGCTCTACCCCCAATCATTTTTTGGGAACTCTGGAGAACTAGGTGTAGCAATAAATTTGAGGCTGTAAAGCCTTCTTTTTTCAGAATCTAAACTAATATCACTTAAACTCTATTGCAGGTTACACAGAAGAACTTTGGGCAAGCAAAGATAGGGGAAAGTTGGAATAGCCTCAAAAAAATCTTTGAAGCGACATCAATCAAAGAACTTCCATAAGAGTCAAATGTCTCAAACCACCTAGAAATTTCTGTAAGCTCAACTGTGATGGAAGTTGCG
>JAJOOE010001913.1:0-29725 GCA_036250405.1 Solanum raphanifolium
GTCCCTATTTCCCGTTAATTAATGTTGAATGTACTTCCGCGACCGATGAAGTGTGATGACAAGTTTGAGAGGCTTGTTTGGGGTTCCTTCGGGTTCCTCATTCGCCATGTCACGTCTAGGCCCTAGGCTTGGGTCGTGACATATCTCTTATTAAATCAACAGTTAAGATCGCTCCTCTTACCGTGCTATTTTTAATCAAAAGAACCCAAATCGTATTCTTATTTTCCATTCTCTTCTCTTCTCTTCTAGAGCCGCCGCCCCCTATCTCTCATCTCTGATTTTTCTCCGTCGGCCATCGCAGCCGCCAGGTTTCGGTAAGGACCACCAGCGAGCCTCTCTCTCCCCTCGCCTCTTCTCCTTTATCTTCCTCCTCTCTTCTAGAGTCACCGCCCCTATCTCTCATCTCCAATTTTTCTCCGCCGGCTATCACAGCCGCATGGTTTCGGTGAGGACCACCGACGAGCCTCTCTCTCCCTTTGCCTCTTCTCTTTTCTCTTCTCTCCTCTCTCTAGTGTCGCCGCCTCCTTTCATCTCTCTCTTCTCTCCAGGCAACCGGCTGGGAAGGCGAAATAGCAAACGACAACAACCAACGAAAGCTAGTTCTGATTCTGGCAAATGCTGCTCCGACCAGCGAACATGTGAGGCCATCGGGGAACTACGAGCTCTGGCAGGTGCGCAATGACCACCAAAATCAGCAGCGCCGGCGAGGATAGCAGCAGCCGCCAATGAGAGGCAGTGCCACTCTCTCCCTCCTTTTCTCTCCTCTGGCCTCCTCTCCCCTCTCTCTTTCTGGTGAGGACAAACAACAGCCATGACAATGAAAACCAGCAACAACAACGAGCAGCGAGCTCGGAAAAGTTCATGGGATCGATTGAAGACGGATCTAAACAGATCCGTCCCCGGTATACTCTTATTTCACTATTACTCCACTTGTTCATCTTGTGATTCATATGTTATTACTAATAATGTTTTATTAGTGTTGAATTATGCTTATTACAGTTTTCTGATGTTTAAATTATATGAAAATCATGACTTGTAAAATGATGAATGCTAGTTGATACTAGCACACACCATGTCTCTACTTGATTAATTTAGAATAATCTTGCAATTGAATTAATTTTGACTAAACCTTGATAGTTTTAATGTTCTTATGTGGTAATTTAGCATGCTAATTAATTCTTGGTACCTTATCTGATTTAGGAGGATTATTACCTGTTTATTTACAAGTTAATGTTGATTTCTGTATATTCTCCTCAAATTTCATTTTCCAACAGTAATATTGCTTAATTGTGGCAACTAGGAAATCCTATTATAATTAGTACATATCCCTGTGATTTATTCACGGATATAACTTTGGTAAGTATATAATTGACCATTTTTCCAATATATTCCTTCTCTTCTGTATATCTTTAAGTAATATAGTGGCTCCTTAATTGATTTCTCTACCTTAATTTTAATGTGTACTGATGTTTACTTGTTTATTTTTTGGTAAAGCCATCCGGTTAAGGTAAATAATTTGGTTGATTGTATTTCTTAGTTAAGGAAATAAAATTTTCAAAATTGCGCTTAATTTATGGGTTTTGCTTATTGTGATTCCCTTCCTTCACTATAAAAAAGAATCCCCTTTCATTCTTTTGAATCATGCTTGAACACTTTAACAATTAGAAAAAAGGCTCTCTGCTTAATTGGTTAGTTCTCTTCACTAGAGTAATTTCATTTTGCATTGTCGCATGATTGTATGGTTGAAATAAATACAAGGAAGCATCCGGGTTAGTTTCCTTATCCCTTTATTTCTCAACGTGTGACTATATATTCTCCACAACTCGTTTGAATTCTTACATGTCCGTATGCTGCTTATTTACATTAAATAATTAATATTATGTGTGTATCCATATACTTAGTTTTATCATGTTGCTATATTAAATCGTCTTTTATGTGTTATTACTTGCCCGTATTTTTCATTGTACTTTAACAGGGTTTGAACTTAAAGGTTCAAGATGTTTGAAGAGTCGCCTAGAATAGATTTCCGGACGAGACCATTACGTTTAAGTTTATTTTAATGGTGTAGTTATCATTTATTTATTTTTGGTTTGTAATATTTGTACAACTCTAAAACTCTACTCTATGTATGTGATATAATTTCGGGATCGTCTAAGGGGAGGGGCCTATACGTGCTAATTGTTTTCCTTTCATTTTTAGCGTAGTTTATGTTGTTAGGTGTGGTTGCTAAAATCTGCCTATGTTGCTTAAATCGTAAACCTTGCAAGCATATTAGAATATGTCTTAATATTGGTAAAATCAATCTTTCTTTATAACCTTATCAGATTAATCAACATATCATGAATATATGTTCAAATTTGCTATGATCTTGAACTTGTAGAATCTTGTCTCACATGTTAATATTGTTAAAATTCAGAAATTGATTAATAACAATTAGACACCATGCCTATAAGTTTTTCTGAATAATATTATAACTTCAGCATGTTCACTTAGATATCATGTCTATAGAACTTAATTAATAAGATAAAATTACTAGTTAAAATCATACTCTAATAATTCTTAGCATGTTAAATAACTGAAATAATTATGCTGCATATTTTCTGCTCACTGTTAAACAAATTCTGCAATATAATTATTTTTCTAGTTACTTAAATTAAATCAATTAATTTTCAACATGTCAAATAATTGAATTACACCTGCTGTGCATATTTTCTACCATTCGTAAATAATTTTGTGATATATTTTCTGCCAGTCAAGAATAATAGTAATAAAGCAGCTCCTGCATGTTTTAATTTTAAAATTTGTCCAATATTAAACAAATTCCCAAATGAAGTCGAGCTCTGTTTTAAGTATTAACTTTCATTATAACTTTCATAATTGGTGCCCTGATAAACATAAGCTAATAAACCAATCTTCCCTTTAATTTTTCTGCCACCCTAAAAATCAATTTAGCTGCTTGATTGCTACCTGTAGTATGTCGTAATCGCCTACCCTGTCTAATTGATATTTTAATAATTGTTAAATGTTTTTATGTGCACACAATTAAGCATGAGACCTTTCACTAATTATGTGTGTTTGCCAACATGTTTAATAAAATTTAGAGGCCAATATGAGCTTTATTTGCTAAGTGCTCGTCCAATGTGTTTTGTTTGCATGTCTAGGGGGCCTATTAGGAGCATATATTTTATTTCAGTGTAAATATTTTCTACTAGTAGTCCAATGCCTCTTGGACGTTAAGCGGGGGCGCTAGGCACCTTTTAGGATGAAATGCATGTGGAAATTGAGGTAGGGGTAGCTAGGCCCTACGGAGATGATAGTATTACTACATTAGACATGGATAGTAACATGATTCAATTAATCAATTCACTACATTCACAATTCTATAATATTCTACTTGCATCAATCAATACCCACACTTTGAGATCCAATTTGGGAAAATAGAGGAATTCATGGATTCTTGGGAAATTCAACATAAAACGATATAAATTTGTCAATTTATCCATAATAAAACATAATTCAATCATAAAAAAATGGATTTGAAAGGAATCCATGAGATTGAAGTCAAACCCTAACTTTTGGGATTTCTTGCTTTGAAATTGGGGATTTTGGAGGGGCTCCATGGATGTAAACTATCCATGGATGAAGGACTACCATACCTTAGCTTTGAATTCCAATGAAATTGAGTGGAAAACGCGCTCCTTCAAACCTAGCTTCACATTTCTTCTTCTTCTTCTTCTTCTTTGGAGTTCTAGAGAGAGTTTTGGGGGGGAAAGTTGGTTTTGATTTGGGATTTTTGAATTATGAGGAAGATGACTTGATTTGGGGGTCTTAGATCATTATATATTTAGTTTAGTGTAAAGCGATATCACTTTTTATTAAATAAATATGTAAAACCCCAAATCCCTTAACTAACTCCCAAAAATGGTTTCCAGTCATCACCCACGACCCCCCTCACAAACGGACCGTGGTTGGACCCACGGCCCGTGCTAGTGAAGTGTGGGTCGGGTCTGAGACCAGATCCTGCAGGTTCCATCTATGGCCCCTCACCCACGAGGTGTGGGGGGGCCTACGGGGCATGAGTGGCCCCTCGTGGGTCACTGTCCAGGTACATTCTTGGTTCATTCCTCAAGGACCCATGGTTGGTTTGGGATTTGAACCTTGAAGTTCTAACACAAAAAACATTTATTTTAAGGTACGGGAGGTACATTTCAAGGCTCTAACCCTAACGTCAAGCTATATTTTAGCCTACTAGTTTCTGGAGTGTTACAATATCTCCCTCTTGGGAACATTCATCCTCGAATGACGATCTAGACACTTTATGGAATTAAAGACTCAAAACTAGCAGCCCAACATGTATGAAACATCAAAATAATGCACAATTCAAAAGGAGGAAACTTCAACTCCATCTAAAACAAATTCATAATGACCATACCGAGTTCTGAAAGTTGTCTTCGGAATGTCACTATCTCTGACTTTGAGCTGATGATAGGCGGATCTAAGGTCTATCTTCGAAAAGCAACTACCACCCTTAAGTGGTCGAATAGGTCATCAATCTTGGGGATGAGTTCTTGATGGTGACTTTGTTCAATTGACGATAGTCAATGCACATTCTGAGGAACCATCTCTCTTTTTCACGAACAACACTGCAGCACCCCATGGAGAGATACTAGGTCTGATGAAGCCCTTATCTAGAAGGTCTTTCAGTTATTCTTTTAATTCGTTAAGCTTAGCTAGAGCCATTATGTAAGGAGGAATCGAAATACGCTGGGTATCTCGAAGGAGATCAATTCCGAAGTCGATTTCCCTTTGGGAGGAAGCCCAAGAACATCTTTTGGAAAATCATTTACTATAGGGACTGACTCAAGAGTTGGGGTTTCAAAGCTTGAATCCATAACTCGAACAAGATGATAGATATACCCTTTAGAGATCATCTTTCTGGCCTTAAGGTAAGATATAAATCGACATATAGGCACTGTGCTACTACCCTTCTATTCTAAGACTGGCTCGTTTGGAAACTTAAACCGAACAATCCTAGTTTTACAATCGACTGAGGCATCACAAGAATGTAACCAATCCTTGCCTAGAATGATATCAAAATCTACCATTTATAATTCTACAAGATCTGCTGAGATGACTTTCTTAGAGATTGTGACAGGGCAATTTTTGTATACTCGTCTAGCTATAACTGGGTCACCAACTGGAGTAGAGACTAAGAAGGGTTCTGAAAGAGTTTCTAGACTGACACCGAAGTTTACTGCTATATAGGGAGTTAGAAAAGACAGTGTAGCCTCTGGATCTAACAATGCATAAACATCTAAATAAAGGACTCATAACGTACTAGGGACCAAATCAGGAGAATCTTACTGGTCCTGGCAAGCCTGGAGATCATACAACTTGTTTTGGCGGTGACCACCAACTGTGCCAGATGAAGCACCATGTTGAGTTGGGCGACCTGCTGGTGCTGCTGGAGCGGTAGACTGAGCCCTGTTACTGATACCTCCTTGCCCCTTCCTGGAAGAAGGGCAATCCTTCAACATATGGCCAGACTGACCACACTTAAAGCACCTTTTCTTGCATGCAAAACACTCATCGGGATGGTTCTTACCACACTTTGGACATGTTGGGAAAGTCCTGTTACCTGAAGTACTCCCTTAGTCTTAGAGCTTGATGTCCTACCTTTCTGATCCTGTCAAGACCTGGGGGATGGAACACTAACTGATGAAGGTGTTGGGGTTGTAGACCTCTGTTGAAACTGTGACCGATTTCCACAACCCGATTTCTGCTGAGAGTATTCATAATCCATGTTCTAGCCTTCTTGTTGTCCTTAGCCATTTCCCTAAGATTATCTCCCTCAACATGCTGAACATGAGTCATAAGCCTAGAGATATTCATATTCTCTAACAACATAGCATTCCTACACTCTGTCTTCACCAATTCGGATACCCCAAACAGAAACTTACTCATTTGTACCCTTGGATCGACAACCATGTGTGGAGCATACCTAGAGAGTTGAGTGAACTTTAGTCTGTACTCTTGGGCTGACATTGTACCTTGTCTCAAATTCATAAACTCATGAGCTTTAGCCTCCCTCAACTCTCTCGGGAAGAACTTTGGTAAAACACTCCCAAGTCACATGAGCTGCATCCGCACCCCTATTTTTTTTCCACTGAGTGAACCAAATGTGAGCCACATCCTTAAGCTGGTAGGATGCCAACTCCACCCTATCATTACCAGTTACTTGCATCACTCCAAATATTTTCTTAACCTCATCAATAAAGTTTTGTGGGTGCTCACCAACCTTTGACCCTAGTAATTCTGGTGGATTCATCTGAACAAAGTCTCGAACCCTAGCTATAGCTGATACAACATTAGTGTTAGTAGGAACTGGGGGCCTGATGATTATTCTGATTGGCCACACTCTGAGCCAAAAGTTGGATCACATTCTAAAACTCTGCATTCGTAACCTCATGGTCTGGGACTTGAGGAACTGCATGCATTAGCATTATATATGTAAGCTCTACGATGAGGCATGATCTAAAATGTATAACAACAAATTTGAAAAGAGATCATACTATACCCACGCACGATAAGAATAGCAAGAAAGTGAAGTTTTTCCTAAAACACTTCATAGTCTCCATCTCATTAGATATGGTGCACTTCACTCCACTCTACTTAGTGCGGCTTTCAGACATCCTAGAACTCTTCAACCTAATACTCTGAATCGAAGTTTGTCACGCCCCGAGGCTACCCCCTTAATGTAACACGGGACCTAGGATCACAAGTGACCCCAAGCTAACCCTGAAGCTGGCATATCATAAGCATACTGTAACATAATGAGAAAAACATATACTATGCGAAAGCTAAAATAGTAGATGAATGAAAGTGGGCAATACCCAAAATTGATCTTAATATATAAAATGTACTACGAGTTTAGTGATACTGAACATTCACTCAAAAGCTAGAGCTGAATCTAATACTATGTTTGAAAAAGCCTCTACTGACTAGAGTTGTTGGGACATCCCCCCAGCTAACTCTAGCAAAGCTGAAAACTGAAGTGAAAGACTAAATGTGAAAAACATGTTTATTGTCCTCGAAGTATGAGGACTCACCACTAAAGCTGCTGAATACAGATCGGGAACCGATCTATGCGTCATCTGGATATTGAGTACCTGAACCTACATCATGAAAGGATGTAGCGCAGAGTATGCGTTAGTACTTGAAATGTACTGAGCATGCTGATGAGTCCACAAATTGGACTCATTTAGAGCTTTATTTTGATAGGAATAGTGTCCTCAAATGTTTATTTTCTCTCAATATCTGATGAAAACTCTTAAGTTTCAGGTATTTGAAGTTTTAGTGGAAGCATTGATACTTAGGCGTAAAAAGGAACAAAGAGGCTGAAAAGAACGAAAAAGCTGAAGCTTGAGCATCGCCAAGCACACTTGGCGATTTGCCAAAGGGATGCACTCCGCTCTTTGTTCTAGTACGCGAAGCCTTGAAGGAGCAGGATCAAAAATGCGATGAAAGGAGCAGTCGGCGTTTCGCTGAATAATTCCGTGAAGCAGTACTATCTCGCCCTATGACACAGAGCACGACCATGCTAAAGGCTAGTGCAAATACAAAACCACCCATATGTTTTCGGCTTGCCCGAGAGGGAGGTCATGAAACCAAGACCACTAGACTGATGGCCTAAGGAGTAAGTCGACATGAGGTTCAGCCCAAGAGGGTGAGCCCTAGTCCCATATCCTAACACTCAGCTCAAGAGAGTGAGTGGGGTAAGGCGTAGGCTGGCCTTCATGCGGCAAATGGGTGTCCGAGAGGAACACATTTGAAATGGGGTAAGTTGCCCGAGAGGGAACTTATTTCCAGCTAAAGCTTAGCCTAGTATTATCTTGAAAATTTCCTATCTAAAACATGTACCCAACTATTTATCTCAACTTGTATTGCAGTCACACCCCAAGAACTTCTCCCCATACTTTATTTTCCTTATTTTTGTTGTTCTTATTACACTTGTGACAAAACCCCCATTTGTTAATTGACACTTTTGTGTCACCCCCTTTGATTTATTATATTTTTAATTGTTAATATCTTTAGCTACGACTAGTTTGAACTAAATTTTATTTTTCTACTAATTCTCAAAACCACTACCTTGGGACACGACCCCAACCCTTGGTTGGGTTACTATATTATCGACGATCGTAGACACTCATACTATAGGTTAGTGTCGTTGGTCATGATAAGCATCACATGCAAGATATCGATATAGGCTGAACAAATACATATGAATTGAACAAAACATAACTGAACAATGATATAATCTTAATAAGGAAGTAAATATTTCATATAACTGAAAAACTAACTGAATGCAATGACCAAGTACTAATATGAACAAAACATGTTGAGTACTAAAGTGTAAACTGAAAACATGGTCAATTGCACTACAGTAAAACTGTGGGAGATACTATTAACTGACATAAAACCACGTGAGCTAAATGCAGAGTCTGATTTATACGCCTCATCAAGAGGATCCAATATACCTTGACATGGGTATAAAGGCATGACTGGCGTGATCACTAAATCTGATGCCCAACAGAGGGGACTTATAATCATACGGAGGCACGTAGTTTTGGGACTATGAGGGTACGCTAAACCCTAGTCCAACTTGGTGCTAAGCCTACTCCCAACTGAATATGTATATGACACAACATAACTGAAATACTGGATAGCTCAATGTTCTAACATGCAAATTTGAGAATGCAACATTTAAGAACTGACAATGCAACATTTGAAAACGGGAGCATGTTTATCTGTTTAACTGATCTAGAAAGTGTAATTCGTGAACTAAGAGAATCTACACAACTAGGGTTTTGAGTTTCATGCAAAGAACTAAGCAAACTTTCTAAGAAACAAGCTATTTCGATTTAGGATGCTACAACAACTAAATCACAATAATTATCCAAGGTTTTAGAAACCCTAGGTCTAAACAAGATATAGAGAATCAAGAATCTAACAAATTTCTAGGGACCTAGTGGATTAAAGGAACCCACTAGTGAAATCCAACATACCTGGTGACAATATTCACAGAGAAATCTTCTGATTTTGGGGCTGGAACTGAAGAAAACCTTTTGCTACTTCTTAAGAGGTTCTCTTCTTTCTTCTCCTTTTTGCTCTAAGTTTGATGATTTTGGGAGAATAATCGTTCTGGGTAAGTTCTGACTAAATTACTAGGCTTAAACTAAGTAAAACGACGTAGTTTAGGGGTTAAACGACGTAGTTTAAATGTCCAACGCATAGGGGAAAAGACCAAAACGACCCTAACTTAAAAGCTGACGGGGCCCTTCCACGAAGCCATTGATGGACCATCAAATGGACCACGGCCTGTCAAGTGGGTTGTGGTTCTGGTCAGTGTCTACTGGTTTCTAGGGATCCCTTCACGAGCCCTACCACGCCCCGTGTGAAGGACAATGGTCCGTGAAGGCCACTGCGGTTCTTCAATTGGGCTAGTGGTCTGCTGGCTCAGGTTCACAGACCCTCCCACGGCTCGTGCGGTGTTCCACTACCCATGAAGGGCTCTGTGGTCCACCACTGTTGGGTGGGCGTGAGCCACGAGCAGGTCAACGGATCGTGGTTCACCAAATTTATGTTGTTCAAGTTTGATAAGTTCTGAGGTGTTACACATCTGGAGATGATGTGAATTAACATCTGATGAACTTCGTTGGCACATGTAAATCTTCTAAGATTCTTGGGGTCAGCCAAACAATAATGTGGTTGAGATTGTTCCCTTTGTCGCTGAGTGGGGAGGCAATAAAGTGGTTGAATGAGTTTTCACATGACTCAATCGCCACTTGGAGAGAGCTAAGAGATGCATTGTTGGAAATATTTTTCCCACCTTCAAAGAACTTGCAATTGAAGGATGAGATTAATGATAATGCTCAAACTACTCTAAAAATAATTAGAAGAGTAAGCGACTGTTAGCAATAAAAATACCCAACAAGAGAGTTCGGGTCAAATCCTACAAGGAGTAATATAGTGCAGAGATTTCAATTAGGAAATTAAGAATGAAAACGATTCATTGTAGAAATAAGAGAAAGTGGGTGGATGATTCCACAAAATTTACAAAAAGGGTTTTGGTATCAATTATCAAAATTAAACTAAAATCAGGGTTTCAAACAAGTAAGAGACGATCTAGGGGTGTGGGGATTGGTATTGATGTTAAATAGGGGTAAAAGTTCTTGCTCAATAGTGCTAAACAAACATGGATAAGATAGCTAAGCTTCCATGACACTAATCTTCTTCCGATCTCAAAGCATCATATCATAGAATCTTCTTTCGGTCTCCTCTATGTGAATCACAAATCAACCCAATACCTTACTAAAATATCTTTCGAGAAGATTTACCAACTAGAATTGAACCACAATTTCTCTTTCGAGAAAACTATAGAAATCAAACCTAAATTGAATGCATCAAGCTATTTACCCACTTCAATTAATATCTTTTGAGCATCAATCGAAGATCTAGACTAGGATTAAGTTTGCAACTGTAACCTATAAATTAACTTCATGCTAAATAACTCAAATCCATGGATAAATAGTAATAAAATAGAGCAGGACACAAAACTCACTAAATTAAATCAACACCCAACCCCATAAATACACTCCTAGAATTAGTGTTTTAGTCAAGCATCATAAAAGGGAAAGAAAGTATACCAATTATGTTTTCAGACATTGGAGAGTTGAAATTAAGCAATAATCTTCAAGACTCACTTTGATTTAAACCCTCAAATATCAATTACAAGAGTGTTTGAAAAACCCCAAAAACTAAGAATATTTCTCAAAGGGTAAAAAGACTAAAGATCTTAAGTCTCTAAAATCTTGTACAAAATCTCAAACAAAAATTTGATACATTTTTCTCTCTCCTTTGGATTATTTATAGTTTTTTCAAAATTACCCCACAATTCCATGTTCGACCTGTTCGGCAACATTAATCGGGCTCATTTTTCTAATTCGGTGGATCGTCGATTGCCTTTTAGCTCGCTTTTTTTTTGCTTAAGGCTTCAAGTATTTGAACCTCAGTTGGAGAACTCGATTGAGTCAACCTTTTACATTTGGCAGATCGTCGATTACCACATTGTTCGGACATTTAGCTTTCATTTTTACTCAAGAGTTTGTCACTTTCTACAATGGAATTTTAATTCACCCATTCGACTTCGGCGCATCGCTGTTTAAACTTTAGTCCACCGACCTACCTGAAATATTTTTAATTGTGCACACTGTCAACTTGGGAGAGGTCAGGCAAATTGGGTGATCCACCTTTTGGTTAGGCGACTACCAGTTGGGAGTTTGTACTCCTTTTAATGTTTTTTCCTTTTTTCATGTATTCATTCTTGCCTTGTCCTTTAGTCTTCATAGTTTCAAAACATCAAAATATCATCAAAATATCATCAGAATATGCATTGATGACACTAATTGTTGAACTAAAAAGACCTCTAATGAGTGGAAATCTACCTTGCTTGTCCTTGATGAGTGATAGATTTACACTCATTTAAAGTCTATTTAGTTCAACAATTAGTGTCCTCAATTCCTAATTTTTCCCCAACAGAGATACATAGCAAAATCGATGGAAGAAGTTAGATCTCGATGACAAACTAATGCGTAGATCAACTTTCGTCAAGGACTTAGTCTGAGAAAATTAATAACTATTTGGATGTAACTCTTATGGGTTTCTTGTTTAAGAACATTCATTCAAGAGAAATGAAGAAGATGACCTTATGTAAAAGTCTCACTGACATGGCCCCTTGACATGCATGCTTGTGTTATCTCGCGAAAATGTGAGTATCTCTTTATTCTGAAGTTATGCGGAAAAACAATTTGATGTGTTGGAAACTAGACTTATAGACCTTCAATTTGATAGGTTGTGGGGCCCATAAGTCTTTATAGATTGGGAGAAAATATCCGAGACATTTGACTCAAATTTCAGAGAAAACTTTACAAAGGAACTTGTCATAACTTTCGCTACCTTTTATTTTTCAACCTGCGTGACTTCAAAACTTAACATACAATCATTGAACAATTTAAATAAGTCATACCACATCATTTTTAATCTATTAAACACTCTTTTTCTTGTCACAAAGGTATGGATTAATTTAGACATTCCAAAAGGATAGTGTATTACATTAGTATTTTATTTGCATTTTATGTTTATTATTTTTTAAATAAAGACAAATTTTATACATTCAGTTGTTGAGAAAACAAACAGTCTTAACTATTTAATATTTAGATCTTAATGCCAACATCATAATATATCAGATACGTATACAGATTCAAACCTCTAAATCTTAATGTATATTTTAATATTCAGATGTGTGTTCAGATGCAGACCTCTAAATATTAAAGAAAACAAATGAGGCCTTAATGTGATTGTTCAATTTTTTATTTTTATTTTTGGAGAGCATATTCAATGATATTTGGTCACTTAAATAGGTAATATTAAAAGTATGTGATGGAACTTTTTGTTTGTACTTCAATTTCTATAATAACAAAAATAAATTATGATATATATATATATATATATATACACACACGCGTAACACGTTACACATATCCAAGAAAAATTATCGATATGAGATAATAAATTAAATCTTTTAATTTCTTAAATTAAACAAATGATTTTTTTAAATGTTAAATTAAACAGCTAAAAGTAGACATTTATTTTTTGGAAAATTTTGCAAATAGCCACTATGATAAAATTAATTATGCTCCATAGCTATAGTTTGCACATTTACGAGTTGTAGCTACAGTTTAAGCTATTTCGTTTGTATAATTTGCTGGTTTGTATAATTCGCGGATACATTTGTATAATTCAACTATTTTTGTATAAACTCGAAATAACGAATCTATACAAACATAAACATCTAAACTTTAAATAGGTATATAAATTATGTTATACAAAATTTCATTATTAAAGAAGTTATACAATTTTATTTTATTTTAAATCAAGTTATACAAATTATATTATACATATCCCGAATTATACAAAACTAAAAATTTAAGCAGCGTAATTATAACTAAAAGTAGGTTGCGAATTGTAATTAAGACAATCTGTAACTCTATTAACTAATTAACTAGTATATATTTACTTATCCACGTAATTTTCCCAGAAAAAATGGAGAAATAAAGAGTATCAGTGAAGCTAAAATAAAAGGTACAAATTGTGAAATCAAATTGTCAAAATCACCGGTTGTGTGTTTAAAAAAAATAAACGAAAGAACAATCATTTGAGCAATACATGTGAAGACACCATCATAGAAAGGAGCTTTATTAATTATTAATTAAAAAGAAAAATAAGAATAGGTTATTTTATTAATTAGGTAATTATTTCTTATTTGACAAAGTAAGACCTGGTGAGCGGTATGTATGTTGGAGCATAATTAATTAATTTATTAAATAAAAGAAGGTTCATTAATTGATGTGTCCATCAAGAAAGATGCTACGAATTTCCTTTTTCTTTTAAAGATAGAGAAAAGGGGGCAATTTTTTATCCTCACATTGTGCAGCTCATACAGAAATTTTATTCAATATTCCCTTTATTTCATATTAGTTCAATTTTGAAAATTTTTTTATTGTTTAAAATAATTAAATTGTTTAAAATTTAAAATAGATGTTTGAAATTATTTTATATTTATCACATCCTTTAATAAAATTTGATAATTTTTAGGAAACAAATTACACTATTTATAAAGTTACATTTATGATTTCACAAAGGAAAATACTGAAAAATATGATGTAAATTATGTCCTTAAATATTTTTTCTTAATAAATCTGCATTGCCTCACAATTAAGTTAATACTTCCTTTGTCAAACAATATTTGTCTACTATTGACTTTGCACACTTCTTAAGAAATTATAAGCAAAAGAGTGATTTTACTATATCATCTTTTGAATGTTATAAATACAATGTATTGAAAAATGTAATAGGAAAATAACTATAATTAACAACAAGGGTAAATTAGAACCTAAGGTCTTCTTGCCTAAAAAAAGGAGTCAGCCCAACATGGGCAATGATAGACAGACCAAAGATCATTAATTTTATAAAGTGAATAAGTATTGTTGGATATCTTAAAATAATCTAATGACCAAGTATTATACGGAGTGAGTATCGAATAGAGAAAGTACTTTCTAATATGCTCTTTCAACACTTCTTTTCCTTCTCTTTTTGCATTGGGCAACAGCATAATACCATCCTATAAAGTAACTTTTCCCTTTTTCTTTTCTCTTTATTAAAACATTTTCTTCAATTTATCGGCACATACCCACTTGAGATTCTGGAAAAGCTTTATTACATTATCGGCAAATAGTTTTTTTTTTTTTAAAAATCTTGTGATTATAATTTAAAATATATAGAATAAATTAAAAATATTTTTTGATCTTATAATTTTAAAAGTATCATATAAAAGCTATCAAAAATTTGAAAAAACATTTTTATTTTAAACTAAATATTTATTCTTTTGTTTCCTTTCAAAATTTTATACCAGTCCCGACTAAAAGTTACAATAAGTAATATAACATATCAAAATATAATTGGATTTAATTTCGTTTATCATATAATTTTTAATAAATAAATCCATTATTATTGATGTAGAAAATAAATTTAAATAGTTATGCAATAAAAAGTATGTCATATAATGTTTTTTTTTTTTAAAAAATTCATACCTAATATAAAAAGTCTGAAGAGAAAAAACTGTCTATATTTAAAATGAAAAGTGGTTATATTACTTTCTCCGAGAAAAATTTAAAAATACATTAATATACTTTTATTATTAAAAAATATTTTACTAGAAAAGGACTTTTTTTTTATAGTCAAAATATATAGGAGTAAGATAACAAAGATATTTTAGTTTGGAGTATAAAGTTTAGACTGGCAAGCACTAGTTGTTACAGTTTGATTTTCTTTATTTTTTACAGTTGGTGTAAAGTGAATAGGTAGTATATGGTGTAGTAGTGTCATGTGGTTTGTTGTTCGAATCTCTGGTTCCCAAATAGACAAAAGAGTTTTGAGTGTTTCCTCTAGAAACTGGAAAGTGGAAAGTTGGGTAAATTTTGTGTTTACTGTTAAACAGTTGAGTATCCCTTGAGTTGTAGTGAGGAAAAAATGGCAGGTGGAGGAGCTGCTCCAGCAGCAAAATCAGATGACCCAGCGCCACATCCAACAAAAGATCAGCTTCCTAATGTTTCCTATTGTATTACTAGTCCTCCCCCATGGCGTGCGTAACTTTCTTTTACATCTTTTCCTTTTCCTCAACTCTCTCTGCCTAACTCATTTACAGAATTTGTTTCACCTAACTAATTTCTGTTTGACCACTTGATTTATTCACTACTAAATTCGCAACGAATTATGTTTTTGTTGCCAAATTGACATGTTCAAATTTTTGAACAATTATGTGGTCTCCCTTCTTCTAGCCGCATCCTTTTGACAGTAATGAAGATTTTTGTTGGAGAAATTGTTTCAGAGAGGTTCTCTATGTTGAGATATAGATTTGATGGAGGAGATTATAGAGAGGAGAGGCAAACTGTTGATGATTATGTAACAAATTTATTTTGTCAGAATTTCAGGCCAAGAGGGAGATTTGTTGGCTATTATTTGCCCTAAGTTTCCTAACATAAATAGGTTTTTCTCATAAGAAAAGGTTTAACATTGACTAGCTTTTTTCTTGTAGGAAAAGGTTTAAAATTGGCTAGTACTTTTCTGGTAGGAAATTGTTTAGAACTCTATAAATAGAAACTTGTTCCTTTTAACTTAATCTGCATTCACAATGTAGTTTTTAACGACTTTGAGAGTTTGGTTAGGGGGATAATTTGTGGGACACAAGCTTGATACGTTATCACTTGTGTAAACCTACCATGTATTCCGAGTGAATTGGTTGAGGTTATTTCTCTCTATATTTTGTACGCTCATGTTTATATAGTGAATTGTTCATCTCCTTTGTGGACGTAGGTTGATTGACCAAACCACGTTAAATCTTTGTGTCGTTTGGTATATTTCTCGTTTGGTATTTTGAAGTTTGCTTTGCTAGCTTCCGCATATCACCTAATTGTTTCGGTCCTAACAGAAAGTTCACACAACTTGTTCAAGAGTTTCATGGCCAGTAGGCTCATTTTGTGAAACTATTATATTGGTGTTTGACATAAAGTGATTACTATGCTTCCTCCTATTGCTCTTGAACAAAGAGTCAAAGACATAACCGGACACTTCTCTGTACTAACTTCTTTAAATGTGTTTTTACCAATTTCACAATAATCTGGATGTTGTATCATGTTGATTTTGTTTTAATTGTTGGAATGCAGCTGAGGCTATCCTTCTTGGATTTCAACATTATCTTGTTATGCTTGGTACAACAGTTATCATTCCTACCGCGTTGGTTCCCCAAATGGGAGGTGGAAATGTGAGGCCTTTTAACACTATTAAGTTGTTTAACTACATAACTCATGATTGATTTTTGACCTCGAATAGTGTTATCCTTCTTTAATGGAATATTACGCAACTTTTTGCAGGAGGAAAAAGCAAAAGTTATTCAGACAGTGCTATTTGTTTCTGGGTTGAACACCTTGTTGCAGACTTCCTTTGGGACTAGGCTGCCCGCTGTGATTGGCGGGTCCTATACCTTTGTTGCACCTACAATTTCAATAATCCTTTCTGGTCGATGGGAAGACCCAGACCCTGTCTCGGTTGGTCTCTTCAGACATTGTATTTCGTCTTCTGTGTGAATATGCAATGAATCTCAGCATTTAAACGTCAAAAAAGAAATAACAACTAGTTTTTAATTATTTTGTTGCTTGCATTTAGCAATTTTAAACTAGCTGCTTATTTTTTTCTTTTTATGATTCGTATTGGTGTATATTCCTTTTATTCTCTAATGGAAGGGAAAATATGTGGAGACACAGTGTAAGACATTTTGAGACTCATCTTTTGCATCTTAGAGATATTCGGTCCTTATTGATTGTAAACATCTCCTATGATCATCAGAGATTCAAGAAGATAATGCGAGCCACCCAAGGTGCACTTATTGTTGCTTCAACACTTCAGATTGTCCTGGGTTTCAGTGGTCTCTGGCGCAACGTTGTAAGGTTTGTCAATGTCACAATGCTTATGCAGGCCGTAAACTATTCATTACCTATAGCATAATTCATGCTTCAAGTTGTGCTTCTCTATGCACACCCCGTTCATAATTCTCATGTAGTACCTTCTCCTTCATCCATCATTTTGGTGAAGTGATATAATTTTCTGCACTTTGCATAGTGTTCCTCTATACTAGTGTATCAAGCAAAACTTCAAAAGATTATTCTTGTGGCTTATTGTTCTGCATGTTCATGTGGAAACTAGATCTTGTTAACATTTTATGTTCTGTGGATTCATAGGTTTATGACCCCACTTTCAGCTGTTCCGTTGGTGTCTCTTGTCGGCTTTGGGCTTTATGAGTTTGGTTTTCCTGGGGTAAGTATACAACTTCTCGTTGCACTGATTCTGAAGTATCTATCCTATAGTACATTACATGTTTTCTGTTTGGGTGTTCATGGACTTGTTCCCTAGTTTGCTGTTATAGTGAAAAAAAAAATCTTATTTGTTTAGGTTGCCAAATGTGTTGAAGTTGGGTTGCCGCAGTTGGTCCTCTTGGTCATCTTCTCTCAGGTGGGATGCTATTTGGGAAATAAAAATTCCCCTTTGAAAATTATTTATGTTGGAAGGCATCATTAGACATGAAACAAAGAAAGTTAACTTGGTGGTTATTGCAGTATTTGGCCCATCTGATACGCCCAGGGAAGCATATCTTTGATCGCTTTGCTGTTCTTTTCACTGTGGCAATCGTATGGATTTATGCATACATTCTTACTCTGGCTGGGGCTTATAATGGGAAGCCACAAAGGACCCAGATAAGCTGCAGAACTGATCGGGCAGGACTTATTGGTGCTGCTCCCTGGTAAATAATCTTCTTTTATTATTTTCCAGGGGATATTCTTGTGCCTTTTTTTTTTCATATCCTCTAGGCATAATGGAGGAATGCTTGTGCACATTAATTGCCGTTAATTCTCGCACACAATAATTAACTTACATCATACTGTGGTGAAAAAGGCACCAGATAAAATAGACTGATAGGTATCTGAAAATCATTAGTCTGATTTTTCTTGTTTAAGACTGCAACGTTGTTTCTTTCTGAAGTTGCCTACACTTCGGAAATGGTAAAAGCTATTGTATTTACTTTTATAATCCTTGGACCAAACTCCATCTTGGCAAAGCATAATCAGTCCCAAGCTTGGATAAATTAGTGGAGTTCTGGTTGGTTAATATTCAGCGTAGAAAGCCTAACTATGCAAAGAGTTCATGTAGCCAACTCTAACTAATTGGAATTGAGGGATCGTTGGATAATTGATATTATTGCGCACATAAAAGATTTCTTCTCTTCTCCACTTCATCATTCCAGTTTCCACTAATGACCGATCGTCATGGAACATGATGCAATTGTCAAAAGCAAAGCTTTCCTCTTTGCTTAGTAGGTTTATTTAAGTGCCTGTATTCGCTTAGCTTCCTATTAGATTTCTCCATCAGTGTATCAAAATGATGCTTTTAGTTCCAATGTAACTGAGTGACTGTTGGGTTGGATGCATTTTCCGAAATATTTCACTAGAAACAAAAAAAACAAACAAATAAGAGCAACATGTTGAAAGGAGAACAATTTTTGTTTTGCGAAAACCAAAGTTGTAACTGACAAAAACTGAACATAATGAATTTTTTTTTCAGTTTAACAGAAAACCCAAGAAAGAAAAGAAGATTAGCTTGTTCTTCCTGCTGAAACCCTCCTTTTTTTAGAAAAAATCCTTTCACTTTGGACTTACTTTCTTCATGATGTTATCTAAACAAGGTATACTGCCCCGTTACATTTTATATAACAATATTTGATCAGCAAGAAGTTGTAGTTGTTAATTTGACTTATAAATTTTATTAGTAATACATAGTGGAAGAAAATATTAAAGTAATGGTTGAAAAGGTAGTTTATTAGAGAAAATTCCAGAACATACTTTCAAAGTTCATAATGAATGTGATGTCTTGAAAGTTATGAAACTTGTATCGAGATGGACTTGTATCAAATAGTTTGGGATTGGGACAGAAGTACTACTATATTTTCCGCTTCCTTTTTTCTCATGTTTATTTTTTAACTAATTCCAATCATCTTTTTCTATTTCATTTTTTAATTGTTTTTCTTTTTTTGTCTCTTTCTTTCTTTTTATGTTTCTATGTACTAACTCATTGATCTAATACATGATACTTTATTGAGTTGTTGTAATATTTTCATAATTTGCCGGATTATCTGCAGGATTAAAGTTCCATATCCTTTTCAATGGGGAGCACCTTCATTTGATGCTGGTGAAGCATTTGCTATGATGATGGCTACATTTGTTGCTCTCGTAGAGGTTTGTCACCCATCAGAACTTTGATACATAGTGAATATTGTGAATTACTATCTGATACTAGAATTTTTGTGGTGCTGTAACCTATTTTTCTCGCCCACCCTCCCTCTCCTCAATTGTCAATACTGGTACTTTTCCACTTCGCTCCCTTGTTGACTCAAATCCTCCAAACTCAAGGGTGGATGAGAAGGGTGCTTTCTGCTCGAGCTTACCTCTTGTCTATATAGTCTGGCATGCTTACAAATACTTTAGGTTTGCGTTTCTCTTTTGATATTTCTTTTGCTTTGTTATGTAGTACTTTTGCTTGCATTAGGGTGCAATGAATATAATGACTCCTCAGGTTGTTGGTTCAGCTTACATATGTTACTTGTTAACCAGCAACTCTCTCTCTCTCTCTCTCTTTCTTATTATCCCCTGCTCTGTTCTTCCCTTCTTTAACTTCTTCATTGTTTCTTTAATTTCATCGACAATTTCCCTTGTTAGTAAGTATGGCTACTTTTATGCTTGTCAATATGTTGGGCAAAAGCTAATCTCTTTCTTGCTTGTGCTCTCTGGTATTTTCAGTCTACTGGTGCTTTTATTGCAGTTGCAAGATATGCAAGTGCCACTCCCATGCCACCATCCATACTCAGCCGGGGCGTAGGTTGGCAGGTAAATAGATGCTGCCCCCGTAAACTCCCCTCCCTAGTCCCAACATTTTCTAATGCAATGACTAAAAAGGGAAAACACAAACAATTTTGTTATTTTGTTGAATTTGAACGCAGAATCAAATGCATAGGGTGGTTTGAAAGGTTTATGTGGAGAGTCATGACATTGTTTCAGTCTTTCCAGATTTGCCTTTTCCACCAGAAGATTTCACCTTTGGTATTACAAATTTCATCAGCTCGTACCCCACAATTTCTTCAGCTAGTACCCCAAGTCTGTCACATGACTCTTCAGCTAAATACCTGCCTGTCACATGACTCTCTCCATGCATTGCGCGAGTAAATGTGTCCACTCAATTGAAGCCGGAGCTGTTTCAGTCTGGTTCAGAATTACTGTATTGGAAAAAATGAAGGTGGTAGAGGGATGGAGGAGTGGGGATTAACGAGATATGGATCACTGAAAAAAGTTTCTGGATCATGTAAAAGGACCTTTTATATTTTCCTTTTTGTTATTTTTTGAGTTGGGGGTGGGGGAATGAATGAGAGTTTCTGGATCATGGAAAGAGAAAGTACCTTTTAGATTCTCTAATCTGTTTTTATTTATTTAGGGGAGGTGGGTGGGGGGTGGGGTGTATAAGGGCATATATGGAAAGACAATTAATTTGGAACTCTCCGTTTGATTCACGAGAAGGATGATTGTTCTTGCACTTCCTCACTCCGATCTCTTGCCAACGTGCTCCTTAATTATCATCATATGACGAACCTTTTTGCTGTATTTACTTTCCATATCTGTGTTATGTCAGGGAATTGGCATTTTACTGTCAGGTTTGTTCGGCACCGGAAATGGATCTTCTGTATCTGTGTAAGTACAGGAGAAATCTTCTTCAGCACAATAAGATGGAAGAATTTAGTCATCTAAGACGAATTAACTTTCTCTTCATACACATGCAGTGAAAATGCTGGTCTTTTAGCACTAACACGTGTTGGCAGCCGAAGAGTTGTTCAGATATCAGCAGGGTTTATGATTTTCTTTTCAATCCTTGGTAAATGTCCTGTCCAAGTATTTTGTTGAATAAATTTAAATTTTCTTAATTTTCGCTGATATTTTATCCCTCCCCCCGCCGCCCCCCCCCCCCTGCTCCTCTTTTGCATGTTATTTTATCTAAATGTACTTTGTTTCTTTTCAGGAAAATTTGGTGCCGTCTTTGCTTCGATTCCAGCACCCATTGTAGGCGCTCTGTATTGCCTATTCTTTGCTTATGTAGGTACGTAAATATACAAGGGAAGCCCTGTGTCATGATCACTACCAATATATGGTTCACGTTATGACGAGTTAGTGATTTCCTTGTTCTCTTTCTTTGTAGGGGTTGGAGGCTTAAGCTTTCTTCAGTTCTGCAATCTTAATAGTTTCCGTAACAAGTTTATATTAGGTTTCTCTATCTTTTTGGGTTTATCAGTACCACAGTACTTCAATGAATACACTGTGATTGCTGGTTACGGACCTGTTCACACACATGGACGATGGGTATAGCAATTAGCACTAGCTCAGTCCATTTTAACATTTTGATTTCATTCAATTATTGAGAGGTGGCTGAAAAGAGTTCTTGTGCTTTGTTATTCTTCAGTTCAATGACATGGTGAACGTTCCCTTCTCATCAGAAGCTTTTGTTGCTGGCATCTTGGCTTATTTCCTGGACAACACAATGCATAAAAAGGAGAGTTCGACAAAGAAAGACAGAGGCAAGCCGTGGTGGAACAAGTTCCGGTCCTTCAAGAGTGACACAAGAAGTGAGGAATTCTACTCTCTTCCGTTCAATCTCAACAAGTATTTCCCGTCAGTATGAGATCATATTGAGGAACAAAACAAATGGGTTCATATACGATAACACGGGAGTGAGTTCTTTGTCAATGAATTATTCATTGGGGCCTCACTGCTGCTACACATATTTTCTTTTTTATGTATGCAAAAAAAGGGAAAGTATAACTAGTCTGACCATTTTGAATTACTTAGTGAATTTGTTTATTGTTATTTTTCTGTTGTAAATTGATGGATATGTGGATTTAAGTAGCAATATAGCAAGTTTGATGTTTTCTAGTCGTTGCAAAAATCTAATTGTTAGCAATTATTTCATTTTAGGTTGTATCATGTAGTAGTTGACAAGTTTTTATTCCATCTTATATGTACTTGGACTTGACGCTGCACTTGTTCTACTTATCTAATACTTTTAAAAGGAAAGGAACAACCATTGAGAAAAAGGGAGGATATCAAAATTTTCAAGAAACAAAATTATATTTATAGCTTATGAAGTAAGAATATCAACAATGTAAGTTTCAGATTAAAATATATGATATAAAGTTAGAGGAATAAAACTGTGGTTCAAAAATTTTGATAAGTTAATATAATGATACCGAAATAGTATTGTGTTGCTTTATATAAGGGAAAAGGGTTTGATATACCCCTTAACTTTGTCATTTCGAGCTGATATATCCCTCGTTATGAAAGTGGCTCATATATACCCTTACCGTTATACAAATGTCTCACATATACCCTTACCGTTACAAAAGGAGCTCACATATACCCTTCATCTAACGGAAGTGAAAAAAATAGTTTTAAGTTTATTTTTTTGACTTTAATTTTTTTTTTAAAAATGATGTAGGGTTATATATATGATCCTTCTAGTAAAGTTCAAGTTATATTTTAATTTTTTTTCATACAAAAATTATTTTTTGACTTCTTTGATCATATCATCATTCGAGTTTCTTATTTTTTTTTCTTTCACTAGTCTTTGGAAACGTGCGTCGCACGTTTATCCCCTATTATTTTCATAAAATTTGTACATACCTAATTTTATATCTTCAAACCCACGTTTCCAAAGACTGTTATTTTTATAAATTTTGTACATACCCAATTCTATGTATTATTCTACTTAGTATGTGTTTAGTCAAACACAACAATATCATCTAATTTTAACACAATTTTAGTTATTACTCCCACTATTCCTTTTTAGTTGTTATATTGTGCTTTTTGAGAGTCAATTTGACTAATTTTTTAAAGTTAATTTAGATTACACTAATTTGAGATTTTGAAATAAGAATTTAGATATTCAAAACCTATACGAAAAGTACTATAAATTGCAATTTTTTTTCATATCAATATGATGGAAAAATACAATTGAAAATGTTACTTAAAGTTTATATTGTTTGACTATTAAAAAGAAAATAGTAACAGCTTCAAAAGAACGGAGGGAGTAGTTCACGAAATAGAAAATGTTGAACTATGTGAAACTAATTAAGATAATATAACATCTAACATTATGGGAGTTGCTAACATAGAATTAGCGTTGATACTTATAATATTAAAAAAATGATTAGAACACCTAAATAGGACTAACTTGCTTTTTACCAACAAAAAAAAAGGCACAAGTATATAAATAATGATGTACCACATTCAAGGCAACCCTGCCATTTCCATGTATACATGTCCAGTAACTTCATTATATTTAGAATGTGATACATAATCTTTAGGTTTATTAAAAGTATGTAATTTTAATTTGGTTAAAAGACGCAATAAGAAAATAACCAAAAACTTCATTTCATATACCAAATACATATATACCAAACATTTTCAAGAAGAAGCATATATTAGGCAATCAGGATTGCATCCCCATGTTGGTTCACTACTAAATCATCAAAAGCTCAATTAGGCTAAATCATGATTACAACTTCTAATCTCTTCGTGTATGGAGAAAATGAATGAAAAGGTTGGGTCTATTTTATTAGGAAAATAAATCCTTGATTGATTACATGTACATTGACATTTCAAAAGTTAATATTTTAATAAAGATCGGAAGATGAAGCAATTCAAAATTGACACTAAATAAATATAGTTAAGTACTAAAGAAGTGATACAAAGTTCAAGAAATAGTAAATACACATTATTAAGTCTATGTAATTCAAAATACATGTTTCATGCACTATAAGGAGAAACCTAAACATCCAAGTTATTCATATACTAATGACATACGGTTAAATGTATATAGTCTCTTACTATTCACTGATTTATTAGTTGTATGAATAGTATTTACTAAAAAAATTGAGTTTTCTAGTGTTGTATACTATAGTATTATATAATTATTATCTAAATATAAATATTTTATAACATTTTAATTTAGAGTAACTTTTTTTAATGGCATTATTGTAGTAACTCAATTTTATATGGGTATTTTTCTTTAAGTTTATGACTTTCTATATGTGCCTAGATAGTATATTTGAGTTGTCAATATGGAATAGGCTGATGTAAGCATTAATATTTTTCCCTTAAGAATTAGATTAAGCGATTTTATAAGTCAATGCAGGTAACAATTATAGAAAGCCTTTTATAGAAGTCAGAAGAAGTTACGAGAAGTATCTAAGGAAGAAGACTTAGAAGGAATCTTAGTGCATGCGCATGGAGAGTTCAGTAGCCATGAGATTTAGCATTTTCTGAGTAAGTAAAGCAAATATAGACTAGTTTATAGATGATGGAATAAATCCATAGCTTTAAAGTATCAGCTTTAGACATAAGGGGGAGATGATAAGATGAGAAACCAAGTCAAGTGTAAAGAATTAGATAACGATGTGTTCATAAAGAGTTTTAGAGATATATCAATCCATACATACTCTAGTGTATTCCTCAAAGCTCATTCATTACAACATCTTGTTGATGTTTCTAATATCAGAATTGTGTCTATGAACTATGCTCATACACTTTAAATAGATTCACATCTATGCTCAATTTCCAGAATGAGAGGCAAAGACTTAGCTTATTGATCTCAATCTAAATCCATAAAGTTACGGATATTAGCCTTATGATATGAACCTATTCATATAAGCACTCATATCTCATAGTATGCTCAGTCTTACGAATTCATGATTTACTCTCAATGGCTAACAAAATAACGTTATGTCATGCATATTCTTGTATCACACGTCTTGACTGAATCGTACTTATGATCTTTCGCCCTAAACTCTTTCAATGATCCTTTTTAAATTTTGACAGCGATGTTGATGATAATAGTTGAGTAGTGATAGAATGAAAAGGTTGATGTCTCTTATTGTGATAGCGCATGTGTTCATATTCCATCTAAAGTTATAATGTGGATAAAGAATATGATGGTGTTTTACTATGAGTAATAGTTAAGAGAGCAGTTAGTCGGTTCCCAACAGTAATATGTGAAATTGTAGTTGGTAGAGATGATGAGAGAATGAGAAATTCTTACAAGGATCGGTTAGAAGGAGTCCAAGGAGTGGTTGTAGTACTAGGCTTGCATGTGGTGTTGTTAACATGTGGACAAATGCATGATGCATTAGGTGTTTCTTGATATGCGCTGAAGGTTGGTTGAATGCAGCTATAAAGAGACGCATTCTTTGGATGAGATTCCCTATAGCGGTATACAACCTGAATCTTGTGGTTTAGACAAGTATAATCATCTCACGTTTAGAATCTTGTGATTTAGATATTAGGCTTGAACATAGTAACAAGAGATAGTTTAACTTAGACATTGGTAAGAGTAGTCATATATCCTTGTAGCAGCTATGAGTTGCAGCTAATGAGGTGCGATGTTCATACAGAAGGGCATAGTTTAGAGGTGTTTCTAGGCAGTTGTATTGCTTAAGGCATAATAATCTTATTCTTACTTAATACCCAGATTCCTTTTATTCATGTAAGCTAACTTCAAATAGAGCGTTACTATGTTCAAATTCATATCATTCTTGGCTTATGTGCTATGGAAAGTTCCAAACTCTTAGTATGAATTAGTTCCACCTATGTTAGTAGGAAAGTTCAGAAGTCAGAATGATAGTAAGAGTAACTCCTTTACCTTCCATCCTCAGTTTAACCATCATTTGAGGATGAATGATCCGAAGGGAGAGATATTGTAACACCCCAAAAATTTCTAAGTTAAGACTCGAACTATTCTTCATTTACGTATAAGGTCGTATCACGTGATTCTTAAATTACCCATTTGTGTAAAGGTAAATTCTTTAGTGTGGGAATAATTTTGAATATCAATTAAGGTCACTAGAACTCTTAGCACAAAGTTGAGTTGAATTACCGATTATGTTTTGATATAAGACTCTACTTGGATCAACTTCAAATGACCATATCTCTTAAAATATAAATATTTACATGGCCAATAACCTATTAAATTAAAGATATTTGAATCTTATTTCCAACGCCACCAATTTTGCGTCAATCCGAATTACAAGTAAAAAGTTATGACCATTTTAGTAACCTGATACAATGTAGTGACGAATGAGCTGACGGGAAGACATTAAAAAGGGTCGTTTTTGCCTTTTTACCTCTAACAAAAACCTAAACGGATTTCTTGACTAATTAAAGACCCAAAACAATCAGATTTTCATCTTTTAATCCCTCATTCTCTTCTCTCTCAAACCCTAAGGCAAAACCTTAAGGAAAAATCAAAGTAAAAGACTTCCATTCAATCTTTCAATCCTTTTCAAGATTCTTCTTCAAGGAAAGTCCTTCTTCAAGAATTCCATTTTTTCCAACTCAAATTCCTCCATACAATTATGCTTACTAATAAAAATCATAATTCTTGGCCATAGAGATTTCAAGAAACGAATTCAAGAATCTCAAGAAAAGTTCTCTTATTATTCTCTTTCAAGCTAGGGTTTCAAGGCTTCTAATCAAGTTCTTCTTCAAGATTCTTCAAGAACCTTGTTCTTTCAGGTATGTAAGACTATCATAGTGTTGGACTAGTTCGTCCTCATGCCCTACATCTACTTTCAAATCAGTAAACGAGTAATCTAGGATTCTGAGTTCTTGAGTTCCTGATTCTTTTGAAATTCATGAGATGAGTTGATTTTGAGTTCTTGAGTTCCTGATTCTTTTGAAATTCTATTCCTAATTAATGAATTGATATATGTTATGCATTAAGATACTTCAGTTGATTCGTTCATGTCTATATTTCAACATGCACCATATGAATTGAGTATCCTTGAGATGAGTAGTATCATTGAGTTTTGAGTTCCGAGTTCTTGAGTCCTTGAGTTCTTGCATTCTGAGTATTAAGTTTACATATTACTACTAACACCCCTGAGTTGTGTCATTCATGTCCATAATTCCGCATGAATTTCATGAATTGTGTTATAAATTTTGAGAAGCTTTTTAAAGACAAAATTTGAGTTTTAAACTAAGTTTTTGAGAAAGTGAAGATAAGTTTAGAGAAAGAGTTCTTAAAACATGATTAGTATGACAATCGAGTATGCCATCAATGTTTAAGTAATATGGTATCTAGATATACCATCAAAGTTTATGCAGTATAACTTTCCAAGTAATCAATGATCATATCACAATATGATTTGGATATACTTTTGAAAAAGAGTTTTCAAGTATGAATTGAGTAAGAATATAATGGAACTAAGTATTTCCAAAGGTATAAGTTTTTACATTGATAAAAGAGAAAATTTGATTTCTAAATAAGTTATGAGTTCAAAAATATTTCAAGAGTAGTTACCTCTTTCAAGAGGATAGTTTGAGCAATTATCTCAGAGGAAGAGTATGTTTTTAAACATTGAGCATGAGTATATATTATTGGGAGTAGTATTGAACACCGATATGTGGATGAGTTCAGACAACTCACATTCCTCATAAACCATGTATGCCAACATGGGTACATGATCATACTTTTTAGATGAATCCTAAGTGCCTTATGGAAGAGCTTAGTGGATCCACTTAGTTGAGGTGTCCTATATCTCAGCAAGGTATATGACAGTTTTGACAGCGTGGGCGAGATGTTATATCATCATGTAGCTCATAGTGATGGTTGTCGGTTAGAGAATCTCCCAATAGAGTTAAAGTGTATTTTTATATATCACTTATTATGTTGAGTTCAGAGATGAGAAAATATTTTGTAAAACTTTAAATGATTTAACTTCTTTATTACTTTACATTCAGTTGAGTATATATCTACATCTATGCAGTCTTTTCATTCAATTATTTGTTATTCAACTATATTACATACTCGTAATTTGAATGTACTGATATCATTCGACCTGCATATTTGAATGATGCAGATACATGTTCTTAGGACCCTCAACAAGAGTCTGTTGAGATCAGTTCATCCGCTCGTCAGCTTTATAGTGAGGCATCCTTGCTTTTAGAGGACTCTAGTTTTATGAGTTGTTAGTATTAGTAGAATTTTGAGGAGTCGTGGGTCTTTTCTCAACACTCATCTTTGTATAGTAGATGCTTCATAGATAGACAGTTTTGGAGAGTCTTTCAGATGTTTTATTTAAAACTTATGTTTCATACTCAGTATCTTTAGCGAAGTTTTGAGATTCAGTAAACTATTTTTAAATGTTTCGTTCAGTTTGATGCTTATGTATGCTTGAGTTAGTCTTCCGCTTGTAGTCAGCCAGGATGCGGGTTCGCTTGGGGAATAGAAATGGCATAGGCTCGGATCGTGACAATATATATATTCAAATTCATGAAACACAAGTTATAACTAGTTGGGTTGCCTATTTTAATTCCATAAAATTATAATTTTAGTTAAATTCGTTTAATGAGCTAATAAGTTTATTACTAAAAAATGAGGCTTTATGATATAGCGTGTCAACTAGGAGAGAAGGAGAATTTAAAGTGTAAAGTATTTTTTAGGAAAATAGTGATAATTGAGTGATATTTGTGCCTTAAATGAAATAAAAGTAATATTTAAAGGTAATTACCAAAATATGGATGATCATTTAGGTAATAAACTCTGTATAATGGTGTGCTTTCTAATATACAATTATGGATTTAAGCTGCTCTTTATTGAGTTAAACCTGATGTTTTGTGGTTTAAATTTTGTATGGGTTTCAACTTTCATTTTAGTTGTGTTTGTTGGGTTGAAAATTGTCTTTTTTTTGGCTTAAAATTTGCATTTTATTTGTTGTACCTGACTTTAATGCTGCAATTTATTTCCTATTTATTTTGAATAGAAAATTATAAAAGAAAGTAGAGGAAGCAAGAACACAAAAAAGCTTAAATAGCGGGTGAAATGAGTTTGATTATTGGATTGGGTTAGGTCTTTTTATTTGATAAAAAAATTATATCGACCAACGAAAAATGATCACATATTTAGGTAAAGTTCATGTCATATTTATGTTAATTAAGAGACATCTTTGAATCTTAAATAAAAGGGATAAGGGTCTGAAAAATATCCTAACTTTGAATGAGGATCTATTACCCCCAGACTATTTAATACCGTATTTTAAACATATATATTTGCCCACGTGGACATAAAAAATAATGCAAAATTATAAATGGTAATGTGTCCACGAGGGCACATATATACCTTTAAAATACACTATCAAATAGTTCAGGGGTAAAAAATACACTATTAAATAGTTCAGGGGGTAATAGGTTATCCATAAAGTTTGGTATCGTAACAACAATTTCGGCCAAAGTTGGAGTATTTTTCAGACCCTTCTCCCTAAATAAAACGTTAAGTGTTTTTTTTAAGTCAATTGATGCAAAAAAGGGAAATTTTGAACTATTTTAAATTGATTTAAGACATTTTTAAGGGAATATATATATATATATATATATATATATATATATATATAAAACATCTTTAGAAGAAA
>JAJOOE010001914.1:0-28418 GCA_036250405.1 Solanum raphanifolium
CAACAACCTAACCAAGCCCCCATAAGCTCGGTAGGTACAAACAGCACACAAGACCACCTACTCAGGCCCCCATAAGCCCAGAAGGTGCCAATCAGCCTATATACCCCTATCGATAGTCCCCTAGCCCCGCAGGCAGTCACATAGCCCTCTTAGGCATCAACATAGCTTATAGACAACTCATAGCCCTCTTAGGCAACAACATGGCCCTGTAGGAAGCACATAACCTTCTTAGGCGTCAATATATATCCCTGTAGGCAACTCATAGCCCTTCTAGGCATCAATATAGCCCCGTAGGCAACTTATAGAACTTTTTGGCATCCATATAGCCCTATAGGCAGAACATAACCTTGCTAGGCATAGATCACATTCCTGCAGCTAACAACAATTGCCCAAAGGCAACAATAACAATCCAACAGCTAAAAGTGAGCAATTTAGTTATAGGCAACCTATACAAATAGCCTCTAAGTCGTGTCCCATATACGAATGTTACAACTGATTAAGAATCCCGATAAGAAAGGCTTATACGCACTCGAGCAGCCAACAATCAACAATAATGGCTATAAGTATAACAACGATAACAACTCAATTACATTGCTCCTAAGCTTTAAGGAAACATGCCATAGGAAGAGAATAGCCTTAACATACCTTTTTCGCTAAATTCACGTGGCCTAAAGACTTTAACTCATAACTCCCTCGATACTACAACAAGGTAGGACCATAATCAACACATAAAATAAAAGATACCATGACAATACAATAAAAGATATGTATTTCCGTCGCAAATTGCTATTTGCTGCTTATAAAAGCTAGAGTCGATGAAAGAAGGGTCTTACCTCGATTTTAGGTTCGTAATTCACCTCAAAACCTTCAAATATATTCAAACCCCTTCTGTCCCAACTCTAAAATGTGATATGCTACGCAATCGATAAAATAAATTATACCATGATGATGAGCCCAACGCGTAGAACAACTTTCGTCAAGGACTTACGTCGAGAAAATCTATATTTCACTTGATCCTAAAAATGGGTTTCTATGTTTTCTCTGTATATTTAGCTTAAAATGAAGAAAAAACTCGAAGAAGAAGATATATACAACTTTCCACCGACCTAGGGCCCCACCTCACGTGCCTGCTTGCGCAGTCCCACGAAAATACGAATATCTCTCTATTCTGAAGTCGTATGAATGAACGGTTTGATGCGTTGAAAACTAGACTCGTAGACCTTCGATTCGATAGTTTGTGGACCCCATAACTCTTTATAGATTGGGAGAAAACCTCCAAGACATTTGACCCAAATATTAGAGAAATCTTTAAGAAGGAACTTACGATAACTTCCGCCAACTTTTATTTTGCCACTTACCTAACTTCAAAACATGAGATGCAACACTTGAATACTTAAATTAGGACATACCACATCATTCTAAATTTATTACCCACCCTCTTTGTCTTTCCGTGGAGATACGAGTAATTTTAGACGTTTCAAAAAGTCGGGGTGTTACATTTGTTCACCATAATTTCCAGAGAAAAACCCTTCCCCATTGATAATTACCCATTAGATTACGTTTTACGGATCAAAAACCAGATTCCTGGAGTTAAAATCTTACCTTTACCCTCAAGAATGGTGAAAAATTGTCATGAAAACCCCTGGGTTCATTCCTTAGCTCTCAAGTTTGAAAATTGCAGAATAAAATGTTTTTGGGGTTTATTTCTAACTTAAATCGTGACTGTCCCGCTATGGCGGCCCCTAGCCCACCACACCGGCCCCTCCCTGATGGGAATAATTCCGCCACAACGGCTTGCATGGAACCAGTGAGTCGATTTAATAATTCCAAACTCCCATTTCATAACATATCTTCGATCAACGACAATCAGAAACTACCCGTTCACATTAAGATCAATTTCAGGAGTTCTACTCCCCCGAATTCGATTCCGTAATGTCGTACGGGTTCCTTAACATCCTAGCTATCTACTCATGTGATCAAATTCATAAATAGATCACCAAATTGTTACCTGATTTCCTTATACTTTAATAACTCCAATTTCGTCCAAATCTGTACTAGGTTGGGAAATTCCCAGTTACTACGAAAAGGTTTTTCGTCCTAAAATTTTCCCCGTTGGCTTTTCTATAACGACGGAACCCGATCCTTACAATAGATACCAATTTACCTGTCACTCGTCCCCAAGGGACAAACTTAGGAAAAATAGGGTAAGGAAGGAATAGAGTAGTACCTGAATCGACGAATAATTAGGGATACTTGTTTCGCATGTCCTTTTTGGTTTTCCAAGTAGCTTTCTCAACTGGACGACGCTTCCATTGAACTTTCACAGACCTAATCTCCTTAGTCCTCAACTTTTGGAAATCATGATCAAGAATTTCGACCAGTTCCTGATGTTTGCGTAATTAAGACACAACTTCCAATGCAAGTGTCTACGATCGTACAATAGTAAAGTAACCCAACCAAGGGTTGGGGTAGATTCCCAAGGGAGTGGTTTTGAGAATTAATATAAAAATAAAATTAAGTTCAAATTAGTCATAGCTAAAAACATTATCGAATAAGAAGATGCTAAATCTAAGGGGTAACACAAGAGTGTCAATTAACAATGGGGGTTTGCCACAAGTAAACGAAAATCAACGAAGCTATAAAGAGTACTAATCAAGGAGAGAGAATTCTTGGGATGTGATAGGAATACCTGATAGACTAAACTATTGGGTACATGCTTTTGATAAAAATTCCGTTGAATATTTGTGACTAGGCTAGACTATAGTGGGGATAAATTCTCTCTCGAGCAAATTACCCCGAATCAACTCGATTTCTCTCAAACACCGACTTGCCGCATGAAGAACAGCCTCCGCCTTGGCCCACTCAATCTATCGAGCTAAGTGTGTGGGAGAAGGACTAGGGTTCACTCTCTCGAGCTGAACTTCATGTCGACCCAATCCCACCGGCCATCAATTTAGTAGTCTTAGTTTTACGACCTCTCTCTCGAGCAAGCAGAAAACACAAAGGTGAAATCGTATTTGCAACTACAATTTCATTAAGTTCCACCACAACTACTAAACGAAATCAGAGTTACACAACAAATAAACCATCAACAAGCAAGACCCAACAGATAATCTAACCCATATTCATAAAATCACACCCCAAGAATTGGGGTTTTAGCTAGACATGTAAAATAAATAGAAATTTATACCAATATGAGTTTGCATTCAAATGGGTATGAAGATTTAAGTCTCAAAACAAGCAAAGAGTGAAGAATCCACAAGACCCAAGTCCAAATTCTTGGAGTTGAAACCCTTTGAATCTTCAAGTTCTTCAAAACCCTCTCCAAACTTAGAACTCAAAATTCTATGTTCAAAATTTCTATATTAAAAATCTGATGTTAAGCTACAACTCTCAACGAGTATTTATAGTTTTCAAAAATTTCTGCTACAACGGATCATTCGGCGTCGTTAGTTGAGATCGCCGATCAACTCGGCGATCCACCCTTTGGTAGGTTTCATCGCCGTCTTGCTCTATCCTTCAGCATCGTCGTGTTTTGGATCATTGGGCGACATAGTACTTCTTCACGGAACAGCTCGGCAACACACCGACTACTCCTTTTCATCGCCGATTTGATCCTTTCTTTCAGGGCTCAACACACTGGAACAAATGGTGAGGATAAGACCTTTTGGCGACCCACCAAACGGGTTCGGCGATTCTCAGATCTTCATTTCTTCGTTCTTTCAGCTGCCTTTGTTCCATTTTTCTAAGTAGTGTCCATGCTTTCTCTCCAACTCCAAATACCTGAAACTTAAGGGTTTTCATCAGATATTGAGATAAAATATGTATTTGAGGACACTAATTCTATCAAGATATAGCCCTTAATGAATCCAATTTGTGGACTCATCAACACCCCAACTTAAACTTTTGCTTGTCCTCAAGCAAACTCAAGTTCAGCCATTCAAAAAGGGTGTCTCGAACAGTGCTACACAAGACTCAATCATGAATGCACACAACAAGACTCAATTTACTTATGCAAAGATCAAATGTGCACTCAAAGATTTGAGTTGTGACTCACCAATATCAAAGAATCTCATGCTCACAATACTTTCTTCAAATGCAAGTTCAAGCTCAACCAAAGTGTTCATATGCTATCACACAAGGAATGATTCCATATTCACACACAAAGGTTTTATCATTTAAAGTTCTAGAATCAAATGCAACACTCACTCTCACAAGGAAGAACACATTGCATGCTTTCACCCATAGGTTTGCCCGTATTTTCCAATCAACATTTGTTGCGGCTTACTCAAGATCAAAAAAGTCTTTTCAAGGCTTGTAATGGGGCTGAGTGCAAATGTATGTTCATTTAGGCTCAGTGACTTTCATCCTCATGAAATGTGGTGCTCACAACACTTCCTTTCCTATTCCTTCATCATTCTCTTTAGTGCTCATAAGTCATCCTATTATTCACTTTCCATGAATTATTTGGAAACCCCATTTCTTTTGTACTTTATTCCACAATTTTCTTCTTCGTTGTTTTTCTTTTTCTTTCTCTTTTCTCTTTTTTTTTATATGGAGGGGTTCCATTTTTCTCAAAACCATGGGTAAGAGGGACTTTTTTTTGCACTTCTTGATTTGCCTTCTTTTCTCACCACACCCCCAACTTAGGCTTTTGGCCTAAGTTGGCTATTCAACTAACCACAACTTCATGAGGATTATGGGTAATGGATAAAGAAATGTCTAGTTTTCATCAAGTCTCTTCCAAAGGAAGGTAAGGCTCAAGGGGTGTTCAAAAGCGGTTCACACACTCACAAGGTAGGTCATAGAAGAGGTATACGTCAAATTGGCTCACACTCTTAGAAGTTGCCTAAGATCATATCAAGAGATAACATCACTTAGTTGACTGGACCAATGGGGCAATTTCTAGGATCCATCATGCATAGTTCACAGGTAAGCTCATCACACTAGGCATTGACACTATAAGTCAAACAAGACTCCACACTTTGGCTAGTGTGCAACGATCATCACAAGAGACTCGATTTGATCATTGGCTAGTCACAACGAGATGCAAAGAGTTCACATATTGTCTATGCAACTTCATTTGGCCTCATTGTAGCCGCACATTCATGTTTGTTCGATTATAAGCACTATCCAAGTCATTTGTATTGATCGGAACCGATACTCAAATTTGCGAAGGAACAACCACATTCAACATAGAAGGTGTGGCAAGTTTTTTTCAGAAGGTCATAATCATTTTGCAATTTAAAACACGGAGCCACAAGCTTAAACCTTCCACTAAAGCAGTATTTAACACAATTATAGCTTACTACCCAAATACATAAATGAAACACAATTCACGAATAGCACCCAAAGGTGGGCCTCACCCCACCACAAATAAAAGCAATTTGTCCTCAAATGCAATTAACATAATATCTAGAATTTAGAATAAAGAAAGACAAAGAGGGAGGTAGAAAAAAATCCTGTCTACACAGTCGCTCTATCTGTATGGGCACAAGTGCCTGATTTGTCAGCCTGTGCTTGAATAATAGCCCCCGGAGCTACTTCAGAAGGCTCAGCAACAACTGGCTTGCTGAAATTGTCCAAGTCATGAGCCGCCAAGAAGGAATGTATAGATGTGCAGAATCCACGAGTCCACAAAGGGACAATGGGATCTCGGGGGAAAGATCTCTTGCTAGAACTAGGCTTTTTTCCCTCACTTCCCGTCTTGGGAGGATTTGCTTCACTTGTACCTTTCATGAAATTTTTCGTTCTTATCTTTCGGGGTGGCCTATTTCTTCCAGCTACTTTTGATCTAGCCATATCTGCAAAACTTTGGGAAAGAGTTAGAAAATATCTTAGCAAAAACATAGAAGTTTAGCTGCAGAAAAACTCTGCCGAACCAGTTGGCGAAATGCGCAACCGCTTAGGCGATTCACCGAATGCAGTGCACAAAGGATAAAAGGGTGACAAACACAAGAGGTCTTTCAGTGAGACACCGAGTGCGTTCGGTGACATCATGCTTCTCGGCAAAAGTTATAGAATCAACAACATATTTATCATTAAATTAAAGGCGAGATGGGGACTTTAGGCGAACTGCCGAGTGGTTCGGCGAGCTCAACCCAACTCGCCAAACGGCTCAACGTACCTATTTTCAACCCATCTTCTCAAACTCAACCCTGCAACCCTCAAAAGAAAAATCAAAATATGCAATAGCCAAATTAGGCTCAGACCTAGCGACACTTATGCATAACCCATGATTTTTCATCCACTATAGGGCACAATTTTTAGAAATCAACTATTAAACTTAGTACGGTCAATATTATCGAATCAAAGCAAGTAAACAAAAATTCTAATCCTAACAGAGAGGACCAACACACATTATTGAAGTAATGTCATTGCATTTGCGCACAACTTTTGATAAAAGGAACTTAAGGCTTGGAAACCAACCTTAGACGCCGATTAAGATGCTACTAAGATGCTAGGCAACAACACAATCAAGATCCGAGCACAATTCAACAACCAAAATACAATAGAGATGCAACGATATTGAAAGTAAAACTAGGTGTGAGTTTGAAAAGCTTGAAAATGAGGGAGAGCGTAGGAAATTGAAACTTTTAAACCTTTGGCTTGAAAAACCGTCCAGTTCTTGGCCACTCGGTGGCATTAGTCATGACCGTCGAACCATTCGGCGTCACGCCGAGCAATCATATTCCTCGTTGATTTTTACAGAATCCCCCAGTTAATTGGGGAGTCCAAACGGATCGCCGACATAGTCGGCGATTCGCCAATAATTTCCTGTGCTCGCCGAGTTTTACAAACTCCAAGTTTGTTGGTCTTGAGTCCAATGGCGGTCTAGTTCGGGGTCACCGAACCATTCAACGATTCGCTGATTGGATCTGTTTCTCGCCAATTTGCACTTTTCGATCACTCTCCACACTTCCATCTGCACAATCAACACACCATTATTTTATCAAAGCAACATAAAGCAATAAAGGGTCTTGGGTTGTCTCCCAAACAACGCCTTAGTTAACGTAGTGGCACGATGCAAGTTAACGTCTAGTCCTCATCCTCGGAGTCGGCCATGGTGTAACTAGGGGAGTCCTCGGCAAACGGTGGATAGCGACCTAATATTACCTAATTTATATGGGCATCTTGTAGCTGAATTGTCATGGAGCTAGAGGTTGTAGCTTGTTTCAGCATGTCGATGTTCTCTTTCATCTCATTCAACATCTTGTCTTGTTCTTTGACTTTTTGTTGAATGAGTGAGAGGAATTCGTCATCTTGTACGCCATCCTTCTTCTTCCCCTTTGTACACTCTTGAAGGGAGAAGTGCTTGTCCTTTTTCAAGGCATTAGCTTCCAACTGCATGACTCTTTTGGATAAAAAATCCAACTGAGCTAGCAGTGCATCCCAATCTTATTTCTTTTTGGTCTCCTTGTTAGCTTCAACCATGCCATCTAGGAGTTCGGCTACGACTTCGTAGGGCTGGTGTAGCTTACCATCCGCAAAAAGTTGATCAACATTACTTCTATTATCGGGTCCAAGACCCCGATAGAAGCTTTCTAGTAGCACCTTGTTGGTCATCCCATGAGTGGGGCATGGCTGCAGCACTGCCTGAACCTTCAGCCACATTTCTTGAAGGGTTTCATCCACTACTTGTTTGAACGTTAGAACGTTATCCCTAAGGTTCAACAGTTTCAAGAGGGGTGATTTGTTTGACACCCATAATGATTATTCGTACTCATTGTCCTGCTTTTATACACGAACAAACAATACAAAACTAAAAATTAAGTAAATTACAACTAAGAAGAACAAAAATTCTACTAATCTAAGAATTCTCAAATAACACCACTCCCCGAAAGCGGTGCCATTTTGATGTGTTCGTAATCAAGACATAACTTCTAATGCAAGTGTCTATGATTGTACAATAGTAAAGTAACCCAACCAAGGGTTGGGGTCGAGTCCCAAGGGAGTGGTGAGAATTAATAGAAAAATAAAATTAAGTTATAATTAGTCATAGCTAAAAAAATTATCGAATAAGGACATGTTAAATCTAAGGGGTGACACAAGAGTGTAAAGTAACAATGGGGGTTTGTCACAAGTAAACAAAAATCAGCAAAACTATATAGAGTACTAATCAAGGAGAGAGAATTCTTGGGATGTGATAGGAATACGGTATAGACTAAACTATTGGGTACATGCTTTTGATAAAAAATCCATTGAATATTTGTGACTAGGCTAGACTATAGTTGGGGTAAATTCTCTCTCGAGCAACTTACCCTAAATCAACTCGGTTTCTCTTGAACACCGAGTTTCTGCATGAAGAACAACCTCCGCCTTAGTCCACTCACTCTCTCGAGCTGAGTGTGTGGGAGAAGGACTAGGGTTCACTCTCTCGAGCTGAACCTCATGTCGACCCAATCCCACCGGCCATCAATTTAGTAGTCTTAGTTTTACGACCTCTCTCTCGAGCAAGTCGAAAACACAAAGGTGAAATCGTATTTGCAACTACAATTTCATTAAGTTCCACCATAACTACTAAAAAAAATCACATTTACACAACAAATAAACCATCAACAAGCAAGACCCAACAAATAATCTAACCCATGTTCCCAAAATCACACCCCAAGAATTGGGGTTTTAGCTAGACATGTAAAAGAAATAGAAATTTATACAAATATAAGTTTGCATTCAAATAGGTATGAAGATTTAAGTCTGAAAACAAGCAAAGAGTGAAGAATCTACAGACCCAAGTCCAAATTCTTGGAGTTGAAACCCTTTGAATCTTCAAGTTCTTCAAAACCCTCTCCAAACTTAGAAACCAAAATTTTATGTTAAATCTTTCTATATTAAAAATCTTATGTTAAGCTACAATTCTCAATGAGTATTTATAGTTTTCAAAAATCTGTGCTGCAGCAGATCATTCGGCGTCGTTAGTCGAGATCGCCGATCAACTCGGCGATCCGCCCTTTTGTAGGTTTTATCACCGTCTTGCTCTATCCTTCAACATCGTCGTGTTTTGGATCATTGGGAAACATAGTACTACTTCACGAAAAAGCTAGGCGACACGCCGACTGCTCTTTTTCACCACCGATTTGATCCTTTCTTTCAGGGCTCAGCACACTGGAACAAAAGGCGAGGATAAGACCTTTTGGCTACTCGCCGAACGAGTTCAGCGATTCTCAAATCTTCATTTCTTCGTTCTTTCAGCTGCCTTTGTTTCTCTTTGCTAAGTAGTGACCATGCTTTCCCTCCAATTCTAAATACTTGAAACTTAAGGGTTTTCATAAGATATTGAGATAAAATATGTATTTGAGGACATTAATTCTATCAAGATATAGCCCTAAATGAGTCCAATTTATGGACTCATCAGTTCCTCCTCATATTGGAGGTCTTTGTCTAACATAATTGAGTTCCACTTAATGATGTAATCCCCGTCACCATGATGTCTCTTCAACATGGACACATGGAATACCAGATGAACTCCCGATAGATTAGGAGGTAAGGCCATTCTATACGCTACCAGTCCTACATATTCAAGAACCTCAAAGGGACCAATGTATTGCGGACTTAACTTGCCTTTCTTGCCAAAGCTCATCACCCTTTTCATTGGCGATACCTTAAGAAGAACATTCTCACCAGTCTGAAATGCCATGTCTCTTACCTTATAGTCTGCATACTTCTTTTGTCTACTCTTGGCTGCTAAGAGTTTAGTTTGAATACTCCTCATCTTCTCTTGAACATCCTTCACTAAATCGATCCCCAAAGGTTTCACATCTCCAGTCTCAAACCATTCTATGGGTGATCTACATCCCCTTTCATATAATGCCTCAAACGGTGCCATATCAATGCTGGAGTGATAACTATTATTATAAGAGAATCACAGAAGGGTAAGAACTTATCCCAATGCCCTCCAAAGTCAATCACACATGTCCTCAACATGTCTTCTAACGCTTGAATAGTCCTCTCCGGTTGCCCATCCGTTTGTGGATGGAAAGTGGTACTAAAAGTGAGTTGTGTGCCCAATTCATCATGTAATTTCCTCCAAAACTTAGAGGTAAACTGCGTACCACGATCTGAGATGATAGAAAGGGGCACCCATGCAACCTCACTATCTCTTTCACATAAACCTTAGCCAATTGTTCAGCATTATAATCTATTCTTACCGGAATAAAATGGGCTGACTTAGTCAATCTATCAACCAATACCCAAATAGAATCAAACTTCCCCAAAGTCTTGGGAAGACCAACCAAAATATCCATGGCTATCCTTTCCCAGTTTTATTTCGGAATCGACATTCTTTGAAGCAAACCTGCAGGCCTTTGATGTTCATACTTCACTTGTTGACAATTTTGGCACTTAGCCGCAAACTTTGCTATATACTTCTTCATGCCCGACCACCAATAAATTTGCTTCAAATCTCGGTACATCTTGGTCACACCCGGATGAATGGATTATCGCAAACCACGAGATTCTATCAACAATTTCTGAATCAAGTCATTAACTCGAGGAACAAAAATTCTCCCTTTAAAACTAAGCACACCTTCCGCATCAAGAGTGGTCTCTTATGCCTTACCAATTGCAATCTTCTTCTTGAGTTCATTCAAATTTTCATCCTCGAATTGCTTGGCCTTGATCTATTCCATAAACATGGCCCTTACTTCAATGCTAGCTAACACCCCACTTTTTTTTGAGATGCCCAATTGCATGAATTTAGACTCTAAGGTCTGAATTTCCTTAGCCAAAGGTTGTTTAGTTACACTCAAGCAAGCTAAACTACCCATACTTACCGCCTTTCGACTCAAAGCGTCTGCCACTACATTAGCCTTACCCGGATAGTATTGAATGGTGACATCATAATCTTTAAGTAACTCCACCCACCTTCGTTGTCTCAAATTCAGATCCTTTTGAGTGAACACATGCTGCAAACTACGATGATCAGTAAACACCTCACACTTAACACCATAGAGGTAATGCCGCCAGATCTTAAGAGCAAACACTACCACTGCCAACTCCAAATCATGTGTTGGATAACTCCTCTCATGCACCTGCAATTGAAGCGAGGCATAAGCTATAACATTCTTATATTGCATCAACACAACACCCAAACCAGAATGTGAAGCACCAGAATAAACAATAAAATCTTTACCTTCCACCGATAGTGCTAGGATATGTGTTGTTGTCAAAAGAGTCTGGAGCTTTTGAAAGCTATCCTCACATCATTAAGTCCATTCAAATGGTATCTCCTTTTTGGTCAAATTTGTCAAGTGAGTGGAAATAGAAGCAAAGTTCTTCACAAATCAAAGATAGTAGCTAGCGAGCCCCACAAAACTCTTAACTTCTGTCACAGAGCAAGGCCGAAACCCAATTCTTAACCGCCTCAATCTTTTGGGGATCTACCATTAGCCCTTCTTTCGAAACTACATGCCCCAAAAAAGCAACCGAAGTCAACCAAAATTCACACTTAGAAAATTTAGCATATAATCTTTGTTTCCAAACAACACCCAGAACAATACGAAGATGGTCGGAATGCTCTTCCTCACTTTTTGAATAGACCAAAATATCATCAATAAAGACTATTACGAATGAATCCAGAAATGGCTTGAATACCCCATTCATTAAACTCATAAAAACGGCAGGCATATTAGTCAAACTAAAAGACATAACTAGAAACTCATAGTGCCCATAGCGGGTTCTAAACGCCGTCTTGGGCACATCCTCAGGCCTAATTTTTAACTGATGGTAGCCAGACCTTAGATCAATCTTGGAGAAAACTGATGCACCTTTCAATTGGTCAAAAACACCATCTATTCGAGGCAAATGGTACTTGTTTCGAATAGTGATCCAATTCAATTGCCGGTAATCTTTACACATTCTCATACTACCATCCTTTTTCTTAACAAACAAAACTAGAGCATCCCATGGGGAAGCACTAGGGTGAATAAATCCTTTATCAAGAAGCTCTTGGATTTGAGCCTTAAGCTCTCTTAACTCCGCTGGGGCCATGAGATATGGAGGGATAGAAATGGGATGGGTACCAATTTATAAATCAATGCAGAAATCTATATCCCTATCCGGAGGCATACCAGGCAAATCATTAGGAAACACTTCTCTAAATTCAGACACCACATGAATGGACTCAATAGATGGGGACTCAACCTCAACATCTTGGATATGAGCCAAATAAGCCAAACAACATTGCCCTGCCAGTTTCCTATCCCGAATGGAGGATATGATCTTAGCTTGCTTAGGCTTGTACCCACTTCCCACTCTAACTTTTCCCTTCTCGAAATTTCTAGAGTTACAAACTTAGTGTTATAATTAAGCACAACATAATATGAGGACAACCAAGTCATGCCTAAGATTATATCAAAGTCAGTCATATCCAAAATCACCAATCAACCCAAGTCCGAAAACCCATAAACAAAATAGGACAAGCACGATAGACATAGGTGACTATGATAGGCTTTCCAACTGGGGTAGAAACATGGATGGAGGTATCAAGTATATCACAAATCATAGAAAATAGTGTGGAAAATCACACAGACACATAAGAGTAAGTCAAACCCGGATCAAATAACATATTGGCCATCCGATCAAAGACAAGAATGGTACCTATGATCACTGCATCAGACGCCTTTGCCTCAGTCTTGCTGGGAAAGGCGTAACAATGATCCCTATCATCATGACGGGTGACTTCCCTGCCTGGCTGCACTGTACCTCTGCCTGCATTACCGTTTCCCCTACCTCTGCGGCTTTATTGATTGCCTCCTCGCCCTCCTTGTGGACGCACTAGAACCATTATTACCATTTCCCGTGGGTACCACTGCTCTTGTCTGCTGCTGTGCGGAATCCATCATACATGAGTGGGGACAATTTCTCCTCATATTCCCAGGCTCTTCACAATTATAGCAGGTACGATCAATAGATATCCTGCTTCCCGTCGAAGACGCGAATCCCTAGCTATCGTGAATCAAATTATGAGGTGTAGTTCCCGATTAATTACCTGTAAATGTGGGCATAGTGGAATGAATTAGCCTGGATGCATGTGTTGGCCTCCCTGAACCTCTAGAGTAAGATCTGTGAAAGTTGGATGTATTTTTAGCTTTCTTAGCCAATGCCTTGGTGAGACCATCTCGCCTCACCCCCTACACTTTCTTAACAATGTATGTTACCTCATTAAAGCTCCTCCCTGTAGAGGTCATATGAACAGATAATACCTGAAACTCAGAATTTAGTCCCTTGTTAAATAAATGGATCCTCTCTTCCTCAGTAGTCACCAATTGTGTAGCATATCTAGACAAGGCATGAAACTTGGTCTCATAAGCAGCCACAGACATGCCACCCTACTCCAAGGCCATGAACTCATCCTTACTGCGATCTCTCAATGTCCTAGGCACATATTTTGTAACACCCCTAAAATGAAGTAGGATAAAGTAGAGCGTCACATGGGTTTTATGCATTAATAACTTGTTAAAATAATGAATAATAGCCTTTTTAGTCAGTTTTAAAGAGTTTGGAACTCAAATGTCAATGGACGGCCAAGATGTTCAGAAACTAGTCTTTTACGTGTTGGTGTGTTCTAGTATGTTGTTCATGTTTTTATGTGTTGTTTGGAATCTAAAATTAGTGGAGGTGACCCTAGTGTCTTAATAAATGTTTTTAGGGTCAAAATGTTTGGGTACGACTCCCCGGGACCACCTTAAGGGTACCCGAGGAGGACCCCCACCCTTGGCCAAACAAGCTGCCAAGGCAGCTTGAAGTTGTTCATGGAGGGAGTGGCTCTGCGTCGCGGACCTGCTCCACCTATGGACAAAAAGTGGCTCTGCGTCGTGGAGACACCGTGGACTCTATTGCCTCGAAATTTAATTCCCAGAAACATGTGGGAGCACCCCCACATCGCGGACTTGTTTCCCGATGAAACCTGAGAAAATAAAACTCAAGTTTGACTTGTTTAAAAGGTCCAACTAAGTGAGGGGTAGTTTGGGTACTTTGGGTATTATAAACGGTTATTCTACCTATTTTTATGGTATTTTAAGTTGGTTAAAACCCCAAAACCTAGAATTAGACCTCATTATCCCAAATTGAACCTTCCCTCTCAAATAAATTCTCTCTAGAACTCCATGGAAGACATTGATGAAGCTTCAAGCTAGGGGATGGGTTCCTACTGATTTCTCCTTCAAATTCCTAGGAAATTAATCACAAAGGTATGGGGATTTTATCTTTGATTCTCCTTTCAATCAAAGTGATTTCAATGTTTTTCCAAACACGAAAAATCCCAATTTCAATTCTAAGCTTGGGTTCTTGCATGAAAGTATTTCAAATGGTGATTTATGTTAATATTGATGGTTTTAAGATAAAAAATCCATGAACCCTTCATATCTTGAAATTGTAATTTTGGGTCTAAAGTGGGTCTATTGATTATGAGCTAATAATGTGATATTAATGTGTAGATTGTTATGGGCTATTAATTCATGTATTGTTCTATATTGAATTATGAGGAATTGATAGTCAGTTGTGCTATATTGGATGTTGTCCTTGAATGGGCAATTGTGACCTAAGGTTTATGATGATGATGAAGTTGTGAATAGATTATTGATTCTAGTATTATATATATATGTTGCAGATGTTATAATTGTGAGGTTTGATCCCTTTGAAAGTGGGGAGGTGTTTACTTTATAAGCATGTTGTGATCATGACCTTGCAGGCAAAGTTGGATGATTGTTGTTTTGAGTAATGTTGATTATGTGAAGGTAATGTGATATGATGTGAATTTGTGTATGGTCTAAGAGTATGAAAGGTGACCTTGTGTAGAGACTTTATGTGTTATGCTTGGTTGTTTTCTTCTTTGAATGACCTATAATGAATGTGAGGCTAGGATAGACTATGTTTACCTACTCTCACACCTAGTAAAGAATGAATGGAGGAATGTGCGAATAAATGAAAAGAATGGGATTTAACGCTAATGAATGAAATTTGGGTCTATTGTAAGGATAGTCTCATAAAGTACCCCTTTGAATGAATGGGGTTCCTATATGAAAGGTTTTCTCATCTTTGAATCCAAGAGCTTCCTTAATGAATGAATGTTGGGCTAGTATGGGTACTCCTTCGTGAGTTGAGATGAGAGTACTTAGTAGCAATCCTTATCCCTAAATAAATGAATGTGGGTTAGGATGAGTAATCCTTCGTGAGTTGAGATGAGAGTACTTAGTAGCAATCCTTATCCCTAAATGAATGAATGAAATGAACGTCCAACTCCGTGGGGGAGTAATGTCTAGCACCGAGAGGATATGGAGATGGGTGGATACTCATTCGTTAGTTGAGATGTGAGTATTTAGTAGCAACCCTTAAGATGGGTGCTCCTTCGTGAGTTGAGATGAGAGTACTTAGAAGCAATCATTCTATCCCTTAACTCTGTGCCCACATAGGACTAGCTAGTGGTCTCTACCACGTAAAGGCTAAAAGAATGACCCTACCTTAGGCAATTGGGGATCCCTCATCTGGTAAGGGTTACTACCGGGATTCCATGTCAAGCTCCATGGTCTATGTCGGTTAAGGCTCTTCCCCCACATTAATGAATGAATGAACTAGGGTCTCTTAAGGGTGTACTACTTAGGATAGGTGGTGGAATGGGACATCATCTAGACATTGCAAAAGTAGACATTTAAGGGAGATCTTGGTGTGTCTTAGTAATGATAATGAATGAATGAGTATCTTTGGGCTAATTAATGAAAGCGTTGGTCTTTGAGCATGCTAATGTGAAAGTGAGTCATAATGAATTAAATGTAAGTGCTTATGTTGAATTGAATATATGTGATGATCTTATGTCATTAGTGAATGAAGTTGTCTAAATGCATTAAGTTGAATCAATGATTTATGTTGAGATGTGAATGGAGCTTGTCTTGTGTAGCCTTAAGGATCACTTGGGTGTGGTATGGAGAGGTAGTATGGTCTGCCTAACCATGTCTAATTTAGGTGAGTCTTGGGATGACATTTGATGAGTGTTCTAGCTTTATGAAGTGACTTGTTGGCTTATGTGCTTATATGTCTTATGTGATTAATTGGTGAAGGTTGAGGTATGCATGGTAAGTGCACTTTGTGTGACCTTAAGGTGGTGCCTTAGTGTGGGTGATGGTATGGGACGTTGCCCATACATTGCACAAAGGTATTGCTTTCAGACCGAGCTAGCTAGTCTCTGGTCCGATGTTGACGCCATCCTGGCCACACCAGCTGTTGAGCCATAGGCTGCACCCTCTGCATTAGGTGATGATACAGTTCTGGGTGCACTATTCAGTGGAGATGATGCGGAGGAGCAGCCCGAGCCTGCATGTTCCCACCGTAAGAGGCACCAATCTAGTCACAAAAATGATCTCAAGGAGGAGGAAAAGGCTAGCAAAAGGCAGCACAGGAAGGAGAAGAAGGCATGTAAAGCCTCCATAATAGATGAGCAGCTGAAGCAGCAGAGCGCCCTTGAGATGATTGCTGGGGCATCGAGTTCTATGCCCGTGAGGATTGATGTGAGCACCACTGAGGGTGCAATTAGAGTGACATATAGCACTACTGATGGCACTGTCCTTGTTGATGCGGACACTACTGAGGGTGACCCCATTGTTGATTAAGCGGGCTCCTGGAAACCAGAGCCACCTGCTTGTTGATTCGTCTTCGGCGCTATGCACTACATGTTTGCTTCACCTAATCCATTATCTTTTACTGTTTTTGTATGCATTGAGGACAATCACATCTATTTTTGTTGGGGGTGGGGTAAATGGATTGTGAGTGATAGGGTGAAGTGTGAGTAACCCAACTAATAATCTTCTCTTGGGGTTTTCTTGCCTGTGTTCTTTTCCCTTGAGAGACTGTTTAATTTCTATTGAACCGGCATGTGCTAGGATCGAGTGTGTAGAAGCATGATGGCTTATGAAAAATGATACTCGTCCAAATTTTGTAATGTGTGCTAGAATTTGTAGACTAAGATAAGTTGAATGTGTCGGCTCTAAGTATGACATATAATGAACCAACTTGATGGCATGACTTAAGCCAAAACTTAAACTGAGTAATCTGATAATGAAACTATGTGCCAAGAGTGTGTGAAAATAGTTGATTGTTCAAACAGTTTTGTGCCAATCTTGAACTTGCCCAGTTAGTCCTGCTAAGACAATTTACTCTAGAGGCTAGGAAGTGATCATAGACCCTTGTTCTGATACCTTGTTTTGATAAGTCCACAAATTCCTAAAAGAAGAATCCAACCAAATGAAATAAATGCTCCCATTGATCCAAATGCTTTGAGCCTAAATTAGACCATTTCTTTCTAAACCCCTAACTCACCTTCTCATAATCTACTATGTTGGCCCCAGTCCCTCCATGGACATGTGCACCTCGACTTAGGCTAAAAGCCTAAGTTGAGGGTGGCTAATGTAAAGGGTAACCTCAATCTTGGCCCTGATCCAACATCGAGTATTGTGTACCTCAACCAATGGAAAATCCATAAGTTGAGGGTGGCTATGAAAGAGGAAACCGAAAGAAAAATGGGTATGAAAAGAGTTTGATGTTGAAAAAAAAACAAAGAAAAAAAGAGGAAAGGATGTGACTTGTTGAAAGCTAAAGAAAAGAATAAAACGCAAGAAAAAATATGAAAGTGAAAAATAAAGAGCTACAAAGTCTAAAGTCACATCCATGGTTGAAGAAAATCAAGGGAAAGAAGGTAAAATGGTAGGATGTCAAAAATAGGGCAAAAGGAGGTTGAAAGCCTAGTGTAATGTCAAAGAGGGCAGAAAGTCACTAAGAAGTACCCAAATGTACCACACCTGACCCTGAGCCTACGTTAAAAGCCAAGAAAGTCCAATAGTAATCCTATAATCTAGTTTGGAGAGTCTAAGCAGTGAAAATAAGGGTAAGCCTATGGTATTGAGCACTAACTGTACTTGAAGTTACTTCTGAGTATGAGTGTTGAATGAATCCCTGGACTCAAATTCGTATTCATTGTGTGAAAAAGGGATTTCGTTTGAAGTAAGGGCACTTGTTACATTGTCGGAAAGTTGGTACCTTCGTGATAGTAAAAACAATGTATGTTGTGTGTTGGTTGGTCAATCTTTGTCATATTTTGATCCGCATGAATTAGCTTGTGGAGTCTAAAAGAACAAATTTTGCACCAGAAAAGAGAGTTGAGATAGAGAGCCATATGATTGCTTGTGCTTAAATTGATTGCTTCTATACAAGTGTCGTTTAGAGTCTTAGTGCGTCGCTTGAGGACAAACAACGAATTTAAGTTGAGGGTGTTGATATACCGTGAGTTTACGGTATTCTTAATACATTTCACTTAAGAGTTTTGTGTGTCTAGTGCCTTTTTGTATTGGTTTTTATTTGTTTTTATCATGTTTTGCAGGAAAGATGTTTAAGCGCGGAAGTAAAGAGACAACTGAAAGAAATGTAGAAAATGGCATCTACGGAGGTGATCTACGGACCGTAGGTCCATTGACGCTCCGTAGATGGTGACCGTAGATCAGCAGGCAAGGCAAATCAGGGAAATCTGACCAAGTGTGGAACCACGGTGGCCATTGACGTTTCGTAGATTGATCTACAGACAGTACTGCTGATCGGTAGAATGATACTACGAGGGTTCCAGTACCAGATGTTTGAAGATTCTAATTGTGGAACTACGCAGAGGGATTGACGGACTGTAGATCGATCTACGATCCGTACTGCAGTTCCGTCGTTTGCTTCAGAGTAGCTGATTTTTGAAAGCTGAAATATTTTCTAAGTCGTGGCTGATGGAAGGGACTCACGGACCGTAGATCCTTTGATGGTCTGTGAGTCAGTCTCGTGGAAGAAGACGCGTGCCTTAACAAACTTTTCTTATTTTGTTTCCCTTTTAATTTAGGACTTGTTTTCTATAAATAGGGCATGTAAACCTTATTTTTAGGGGTTAGACTCTATTACTTTTATTCTAGTTGTTGACTTGGGAGATTAACTTGCAGCTTTAGCAATTCTTAAATTCCTAAGTTCGTTTTGAAGACTTTGGTGTTGCAATTCAAGTTGTATTTCTGGGTTTATTATTCCTCTTACGTAAGTTCACAATTCTTTCATCTAAAACAATGAATTGTGTTCATATAATTATGGGTAACTAAACTCCACAACTAGGGTTGTGGGAACCATGAGCGAATAACAAAGTATAAATAGTAACTAAGAAATTCTCGAATAGTGTTGTTGCATGCATTGGTAATTCTTTCGTTTAGAAGTCTTTTTAACGAGTGCACGCGTTAGAACTCGCCTTGTTGCTACTTGCCGGACCAAGGAGGTAATCAACAAGAAAAGAATTATCAACATAAATTTAGTGTGATACTATCTAATAGGCTAGTGTCGGTTGGTGCGAAGTAATAACTATGCCAAACATCGATGTGATGTCTAATATGAGGTAAAGGTAAGGGTTAGTAAATTATACATACGTAGCCGGACCAAGGTGCGGGGTGAAATTCTCTAGATGCCGGACCAAGGATTTAGAGATACCTAACTTATCAATTTGCATGTAGTACACTAGGAAAGGATTGCTATTACTAAGATTACTGCGTTATGAGCTTGTGGGGAACACATATACCCTAGTTAAGTCTCTCGTCTTGATAACAACTGAAATTGACTTTTGTTTACTGATTACTTACTGACTTCTTACAATTTGTTTCATAAATCCCCCCTTTTTAATTACTTGTTTCTGGAAGTAATTTGACTAAATAGACATAATTGTTGGTTAAAGTGAAGTCTAAACCATTTTCCTCGTGGGATCGACCCCAACCTACAAGTTGGGTTCTTTACTTGATAACGATCGCTGATGCTTCTTTAGGGTGGTGTAATTTTAGCATATCACTTGTATGGGGCCTTTTTGGGTTGTATACAGCATGTAAAGCCTAGGGGCTACCTTGGGTCGTGACAAACATGCTAATTAGAGCAGAAGGTTTAGAAAGGTCATATGAAGTCTTAGAAGTCACATAAAGTAGAGTCTTGTTCATGAGTGTGAAGCGTTCCACATTTATGAATGAGAGACTATAAGATGTTTGGGAAAGTCTACATCTTTCATTACTCTAAAGTCGTGAGATAGAGTTTAACTCTATAAGTTCTCTCTCCTAATTCATATCTGACACTCTACAGGACATGGCTACTCAAAGAGCGTATGCTAGAAAGAATGTGATAGAGAATGTGGAACGAGAAGCTCGTGCTGACACTCCAGTTCCGGCCAACCCATTAGCCATGCAAATGACTAATCCAATGTTTAGGGCTACTTTCAAAGTATTGTCTCTAGCCATGATGACCCAAGCCAATAAGAAGGTTGCGGTCCCTGTGAACCTAACTTCAGGTACAACGACATCTAGAGTGAGGGACTTAATGATAATGAATCCTCTAGAGTTTCATGGTTCTAAGCTTGAGGAAGACATTCATGATTTCATCGATGCGGTTTACAAGGTGTTGATGATCATGGGAGTGACGCTTGTGGAAAAGAGGAATTGGCCTCTTATCAACTTAGTGATGTTTCTCAAATACAGTTCAACCAATGGAAAGAAGGGAGAACGGAATATGCGGGTCCTCTTGATTGGGAAACGTTTAAAGTTGCTTTCCTGGTTATGTTCTTTCCCCTTTAGATGAGGGAGGCAAATGTTTTTTAATTCATCAACCTTCCTTAAGGAAATATTAGTGTGAAGGAATATGCTTTGAAGTTCACACAATTGTGTAGATATGATCCTACTATGATTGCCGATTCTAGGGTAAGGATGAGTAAGTTTGTTTCGGGTGTGTTCGAGATGATAGTTAAGCAATGCCGTACTGCCATGCTTATCAATGATATGGACATTTCTCGCCTTATGGTTCATGTTTCACAAATGAAAGATGAGAAACTTAATGAAAGGTCTAGGGAGGAAAAAAGGTCTATGACCGGTGATGGTAACTTCTCATATTCATAGTCCGATGGACTTGGTCGTTCTAAGTTTCAACAAAGGTTTTCAGGCCGACGTTCCTCCAATGCTCCTCCTAAGTTCAACAAAGATAAAGTGTCTAACCCTAAGCCTCAAGGAGGAAATGGTTATGGATCTTCATTGCCTATGTCTACTTGTTCTAGGTGTTGAAAGAAGCACGAGGGTAAGTTCCTAGCCAAAATGTATGGTTGCTTCACTTGTGGTATAAGTTTTCATAAGATAAGGGATTTCTCGATGCTTACAGCTAAATGAAGAGAGGGTAATAAAGCTCCTCCTAGTTGTTCAGGTTCCCATGCTCCCAATTAAAACTAATTCTATGCAGTTTTTACTGGTGGTGAATAAGAGGGTTCTCCTAATGGTGTTACCAGTATGTTGAAAGTGTTCGAACTTGATGTTTATGCTTTACTTGACCCAGTACTACCTTGTGTTTTGTGACACCATGTGTGGCTATGAGGCTTGATATTCTTCCGGATGTGTTGTTAGATCTTTTTTCTTTCTCTACTACTATTGGTGATTTTGTTGTGGCTAATAGGGTCTATAGAAAGTGCCCCATCTCCTTGTCACATAGATTCACTCATATTGACCTCGACAAGCTTGATTTGCTAGATTTTGATGTTATCCTTGGGTTGGATTGGTTGCATGTGTGTTATGCTTCTATTGATTGTAGAATTCGAGTAGTTAAGGTTATGTGTCCAAATGAACCCATCCTAGAGTGGAAAAGGGGAAATTTCCATGCCAAAGGGTCAGTTTATTTCTTGTCTTAAAGCTAGAAAGATGATTTTTAAGGGTTGCATTTATCATCCAGTTAGGGTGAGGGATATCAATTCTTAGACACTTACTCTTGAGTCAGTCCCCGTAGTAAATGAGTTTCTGAAGTGTATTCACGTATTTCTCCTGAAAGGGAAATAGACTTCAGTATTGACTTTCTCTCAGATACGCAAAATAGCTATATTCCTCCTGATCATATGGCTCCGAGAGAACTGAAAGAATTGAAGAAGAAATCAAAAGACTTGTTGGATAAGGGTTTCATCTAACCAAGCATCTCTCCATGGGGTGCTCCCGTTTTGTTTGTTTGAAAGAAAGATGGTTCACGCCGTATGTGTATTGACTACCAGTAATTGAACAAGGTTACCATTAAGAATAAGTACCCTCTCCTAAGGATAGATGATTTGTTTGACTAACCTTCGATTGGGTTATCACAAATTGAGGGTGAAGGAAGATGACATTTCGAAGACCGCTTTTGGAACTCGGTATGTTCATTATGAGTTTTTGGTAATGTCATTTGGTTTGTCTAATGCTCCAGCAGAATTTATGGATTTGATGAATAGGGTGTTTAGACAATACCTTGAGATGTTTGTGATTGTGTTCATTGATGATATATTGGTTTATTTGAGGAGTGAAGACAAGCATACCGATTATTTGAGAATTGTGTTGCAAGTCCTCAAGGACCAACAACTATTTTTTAAGTTTATCAAATGTGAATTTTTGCTAAGATCCGTAGCTTTTCTTGGGCATATTTTTTCCGGTAAGGGTATTGAGGTAGATCCTAAGAAGACAGATGCTGTCATAAGTTAGCCTAGACATCTATCCTTTTCGGATATTAGAAGTTTCTTGGGTCTAGCCGGTTACTATAAATGCTTTGTTGAAGGGTTTTCTTCGATTGCTTCTCCATTGACGGCATTGACTCAAAAGAATATTAAGTTCATATGGTCCAAAGCGTGTGAAAAGTGTTTTCACGAATTGAAAGATAGACTTACTTCTACTCCTGTGTTGACTTTACTAGAAGAAACAAATGGTTTTTTTTTGTTTTTTGTGATGCGTCAAGAATTGGGTTAGGATGTTTCCTTATGCAAAATGGGAAAGTCATTGCCTATCCTTCAAGGCATCTTAATATTCATGAAAATAATTACCCAACCCATGACCTTGATCTTATGGCAGTTGTTTTCCCTTAATGATTTAGAGGTATTATTTTGATGGTGTTCATGTGGATGTCTTCACCGACCAAAAAGGTTTGTAATATGTGTATAATCAGAAAGATTTGAATCTTCACCAAAGGAGATGGATTGAATTATGAAAAGACTATGACATGAGTGTTATCTATCACCCCGGTGAGGCGAATGTGGTCGCGAATGCTCTTAGTCAACTATCTTTGGGTAGTGTTTCTCACATTGAAGATAATAAGAAAGAGTTTGTTCGAGTTTTTAATATATTGGCCCAATTGGGTGTTCGGTTAGTTGACTCTACCAAGGGTGGTATTATGGTTCACAATGGATCAAAATTGTCTTGTGAATGATGTGAAAGACAAGAAAGATCTTGATCCTATTATGGTTTAATTAAAGGAAGTAGATCTTAAAAAGTCTGTAGAGGCTTTTTCCCAAGGGGGAGATGGTGCACTTGGATATTAAGGTTGTTTGTCTGTTTCTAATGTAGACGACTTCAGAGAACAAATCTTGTTAGAATCCCATATTTCTTTGTATTCAATTCATCCGAGAGACACAAAGATGTACGGTGACTTGCGGGAGATCTATTGTTGGAATGGGATGAATAAGGATATTGCAGAATTTTTCGCTAAGTGTGGCAATTGTCAAGAAGTGAATGTTGAGCATCAAAAGCCGGGAGCTTTATCCCAAGATATTAACATTCCTACTTAGATGTGGGAAGACGTGAACATGGACTTCATTGTTGGGTTGCCTCACACCCGGCGACAACATAAATAGATTTGGGTTATTATAGATTAGATTACGAAATCAACTCATTTTATTTTCGTCAAGTTTTTTAATTTCACGGAGGACTATGTGTAACGCTCAGCTACACCTCATCCAATACTAGGTGTAGACGATCATAATCTAGTATATAACCCAACGAAAGATAAGGTTGAACCCATAGGGAGCGGTACCGTATCGAATTCTATAAGTAAGTACATATGCTATTCAAATTGGTTATAAAAGTAGACATTGTTGAAATCAAAACAAAATAAGTCAAAGGTTTTACAACGAATGTCAGATTGGGTGTTTAAGATATCAATTAACAACTACAATAATCACTAAAACGGGGAATTACACAAGTAGTACGGAATTCTCGATATGTTATCGATTATAGGCTAATTTCACTATATGGGTAATTGAAGCTTATTAATAAAGTTCTGAATCACTGCATGTAGGCTAGACTATAGGTGCAATAGTTTTCTCTTAAATAAATATTATAGTTCAGACGAGTTCTCTCAAACCTCGATAAGCTTGACATAACTAAACAACCCAAAACCTTAATTTATCTACTATCTCTCGAGCTAGAAAGGTAGGAATGAGGTAAGATTCACTCTCTCGAGATGAACCCATAACAACACACACACTACAATCATCAATTGATAACCTTAGTTTTAGAATATCTCTCTCGAGCAAACCAAAAACACTAAGCTAAAGTTGTATTTGCAACTACAGTTCATAAATTACTACTCAGCTATTGCTCAAACCCACATTAAAACAACATTTAAATCATTCAACAACAATTCCCATAAGCTAATTAGACAAATAATCAGAAGATCATACTCCAAGAATTGAGGTTTTAGCAAAACATAATAAAAAGATATAAATCAATACCAAAAACATTCTCCAAGATCTTGGTATTACAATCCAAGTCTTTAAAATGATCCAAAGTGCTAAAAATCAAAGACCCACTTCGAATCTACTTGAAAAACCCTTCAAAGTTGCTCTCCAATGGAAAATACTAAGAAAACTCTCCAAAATGGGTGAAAACTATTACTGGATTTCAATAATATAAACTAGCACCCTTTTGAACTCTTTTAAACTTCAATATATAATTTTCTGAATTTCAGCTCCAAGGACAATTATGCGAGGTAAGTCTAGCGTCGCCAACAAGGTCGGCGATGCGCCAATCGCTCCATCTCATCGGCGTTCTTCCTTGGCTTTTCATCTTGAAGGTTCTGTGACTTCAGGCGATCAAGAATGTGTCGCTGATCTAGTCGGCGGTACGCCGAATGTTCAAATCTATCGCCAAGTTGGCTTCTCCACATGACTGGCAGTTTGGAACTTTAATTGAGCTGATGTGCCACTTAGCGAGTTGCCATGTAGCTTTGTCGATTTTAAGCATTTTACTATCTTCACACTTTTTCATAGTTTTATCTCTCTTTCGCCTGGTAGTGTCCTTGCCTTGCTCCTTTTGCCTTCCTTGCAACAAATCAACATTTTACCATCACTTCGGAGCATAAATTAGGCAATTTGAGGACTATAAACTATCAAAAAAGCCCTAAATGAGTCAAAATCTAGGACTCATAACCACCCCAACTTAAACTTTTGTTTGTCCTCAAGTAAAACTCAAGATCAATTAGTTCAACAAGAATATCTACAAACAGTGCCACGCAAGACTCAACATACATGCACACAAGAGGTTCAAACTACCCCTGCAATGTTCAATTGTGCACTCTAAGTTTCAAATTGTGACTAAAAGTCATCAAATGGACCCAAGTTCACAATGCTTGCTTTAAATGCAAGTTTAAGCTTAACAAAAGCATTTGAATACCCTAACACAAAAAAAATGATTCCATGCTCACACAAAGCTTATCAACTTTACGAATTCAGAATCAGAAACAACTCTCACTCTCTCAAAAACTAAAACATATATGATCCTTCCCCATAGGCTTACCCGTATTTTCTAGTCAACAAGATAATAAGCTCATTAAAAATCAAAAAGGACTTTTATGGTTTGTAACGAGGCTGAGGGTAATGGTATGTTCATTTAGGTTTAGTGACCATTAACTTCATGAAGAATGGCATGCATCCCATTCTTTCACCTTCTTTTACAAAACTTTTTGATTCTAAAAGTCATACCCCATTCATTTAAGCAAACCTTATTGGATAACCCATTTCATTTGCTCATTTCACACACTTTGTTTCCACAACATTTCTCTTTTTAAATCATTTTCATATTTTTTTCTTATTCTCTCTTTTCTGATTTTTATGTATGGAGGGGTTCCATCTTTTCCAACAAGATCTTTCAAACATGGGGAAATTTCTAAAACTTTTTATTTACCTCATTTTTCACCGCACATCCAACTTAGTCTTTTGGCCTAAGTTGGCTATTTATAACGACCAACAACTCATGAAGATTATAGGTGGGAAAGAAAAGGGGATAGTTGTGCTCAAGGTTCTTCCAAAGCAAAGGATACGGTCAAATGGTGCAAAGCTAGGTTTACACTGTAACAAGGTTGTCACAAAGAGGTGTAATGACAACATTTGCTACATTTGCTCACTCTCCACAAATTGCTTAACACCATCCCTATTAGTCATTCACATTAGCCAATCAGCCCAACTAGGCAAGCTCTAGGTATAACCAAGCATGCATTACAAGTCAATTTTACCACACAAGGTATTCAACACAAAACATAACCATTTTTATAAATGTGCAATGTTCATCACAAGAGTTCAACTCAACAAATCACATAATCACAATAAGATGCTATGAGTTCACATATTACATATCCAACATAATTTGCTTAATCGAATTTGCACATACATTTTAGTTCAAACAAGAGCATTAGTCATGTCAACAATATTAAGTAAAACCGACACTTGAAATTGCATGAAAACAACAACATTCACAAAAGTAGAGGTGAAACCTTTTTTTAAAACTAAATTTCTTCAGAACCAATTGCAATTCAAAAAAGCGATTGTCCTCAAATGCAAAGAAATAATCAGAATAGTATAAAGATAAAAGAAAGAGAGGCAAAAAGTCATCATGTCATGCTAGGCCACGGTGAACTTTGCATATCAATCACTCTCTTTGTTTAGGCATCAATGTCCGGTATATCAGCATCCTTGGCTCCACTAGAGCCCATCATAGAAACGTCCTTTAAAGAGGCCTGCACAATTGTATCCACCATGGCACCCTCAAAGTCTGCAAAATCATCGTACATAGACTCCTCTATGGTACCAAGTTGCTCTTCATCTGTCTGACCCTCAGTATAATCTTAGGTTGTAAGTGCCGGAGGAACCTCATAACAGGCTTGAGTATTAGTGCTCGGCATGTCGAGAATCTCCATCGTCCCAAACAAGATCCCCAGGTCCGTGGACTTTATCTGGTATTTATCCTTTCTCAACCCAATAATATCGGCCTTCAAGGCCGTCACAACATCAACATCACCTTGACTCTGCTCACAGACCTCAACTCTGAATGTAAAGGCATTAAATGCCAACTTGTGGCCCTCAATCAACTCTCGGTTCTCCCTCAACCCGAGAGGAACGCATATCAGTCGAATGAGCCAGATGACCCATGTTATAAAGTATGGCTTGGGTGATAAGGGGCCTAGAGACAGTAGTAGGAGCAGAAGAAGAAGTGGGAGGGGGTACAACAAAAGTACTAGGGTCTCAGAAACAGAAGGTCAAGATCTACCTGATGGCCCACTGGCCTGAGGGGCAATGATTGTTTTTGTCGGTAACATATCAACATCAACCTCCGGGGATGTATCCATTGGTGCTACCTTCTTCTTGTCAGCCTCATCTCGCATATATTCTCCCTCAATATCCTTCTTCTCATATCTCCAAACAGGGGCCCATCTGCATAGCTCAAAGATAAGTATGGGGAATGGGAGTGAGGTCTTGCTCTGTTTTGCCCTCATGACCATCTTTTGCTCGAATAACGTATGCAGTTTCAGCCTCTTGCGAGCTGGGATTGACCCTTGATAAGCTGCCTATGGGTGTCGAAGGATAGACTCATTTTGGGGTGGCATAATGGTGCTGATAAAGAACCGAAACAACTGAACCAGTATCAGGCAGCAACGTTCAAGCCCTTCTTCTTGATAGGTGCACTTGCCTCAATCCACCTTAGGGTGACATTGGAGAGTAGGGGTAACAACAACCCCTTAAGATCATCCAGGGTCTTCATCTGCACTAAATCGATGTAATCATGCATGAAGTTCGCTGAACTCACGTACCTCATTCATATCCAAATATCTTCACTTTACCTTCTTACCCCGAACAACCACAAAGTCAACCGGCTTGAAGGCACTTGCCTTTTTCTTTCCATTTGGTACCAATTCTCGGTAGGTAGAATAGAACTCCCAGACCCAAGTAGGAATGTATGGGCCTCGAGGTTTGGTGATAAGCTCAAACTTGTGGAATCTTAGAGTATTCCACACCTCTAGATGTCTGTCCACCAAATCATCGGTAGACAATATCTTCTCTTCTTGTATGGTCAACAAACCCTCGAATTTTAGTCGATTGAGTGACTAGGAAGGAGGACTGTGAATTGGTGGTGTTGAGACAACTGTCTGTGATGGAGAAGGAGCTGGAGTTGTGGGTGGAGTGGCCATTAGAAGCACCAGAATTAAAGACGGATCACTTAAAGATTTTGAGCATAGATCCGCTCTACGTTCCTGCAAATGCCGGTCATCTTCCGGCTCAGAGATAGAAGATGGAGAATCTTCCTCTAAGTAGTTCCCACTGTTGGAGGTAGTGTGGTGAGTGGCGT
>JAJOOE010001915.1:0-24834 GCA_036250405.1 Solanum raphanifolium
TGCTTGATATATGATATTAGTTAATGGATTTAGTTGTTGTATTTATGAATACTGATTCAGTGATAATGAAAATGTTTTCCTTTTTTGCATAAAAAAAAGGGTTTGAAATCTTGTTTTTCAAAAGAACACTAAGCTTGTAAAATCAGATTGAAACAATCTTTGATCTCGTGAATTTACTTCGTTATTTTGGGAGGGGAAATCGGGAAAGTGGTGCTAAGGAGGAGAAGACATGAACTAAGGATTTAATTGGTATGAGTTTCTTTAGTATAGCGGGTCGGGTTTGGGTTAAAATAGACAATTGGGTAATTTCAATTGAAATCGGGTTAATTTGAGTTGATTTGGGGCTTTCCGTCAAATGAGGGATATATATGGTGAAATTAGTAATGATAGGGGTAAAACTAACTTTACTTTAACGGTAAGGACATAATCAACCAATAAAACAAAGTTGAAGAATATTTTTTACCCTTTTCCCTTAAATATATGCACGCATTTAAGTCATATGCCTTATATTTTATATTTTTTTAATGCAAGATAGAATGTGAAAAAATAAAGTGTATTATCAATAAGGAGATTAAAACAGTTATAAACAAAAATGTTCTTATTATACTCCCTCCATTTCATATTAATTGAATTTTTTAAGTGTTTCACACCCTTTAAGAAAAGTAGATTAAGACATAAATTGAACATAGTTTTCCATTTTTACCCTTATTAATTATTGTCAAATTTATTGAAGTCATCACATTGAAAATCCAAATGAAGGGTAAAATTAGAAGAACACTCTAAAAGTAATCTTGAAAACTGAACAATTAAGTTACATTGAAAAATGAAAAATGCCTCAAAAATTCAATTAATATGAAATAGAGGGAGTATTATTCTTTAAATAACAATCTCTACATTTTTGTCACAAAATAACAATTCGTTCATTGTTCACTGCATAAAAAAAAGAAGGAAAAACAAGTTTTAGTAACATTTCTATTATATATATCTTATCACTAATTTATTTATGTTAAAAAATTTGAGAAATTATTTTATATTCCCTTCGTGATGTCATGCGACTAATTAAATTAGTCAATATTGTTAAGTCTAATCGTGATTATTTTTAATTTTTATAGGCTTGGAGGTGAAGTTACGTTTGGAGTTAGTGAAGCTATAAGTTTACGTCAGTAATGGCGATTTCTAATATGTACTTTATATAAATATCAACGTCATTGTGTTGAAATTTGTATTGAACATACTAGAATTTGACTTCAACAAGGCAACTCAATTTCCAAGTAAAACTAATTTCATTTTTTCTTCCATATCTCCACGTACAATTTCTGTTAAAAATCTATAGTTTTATGTGTGCGCGTGCTAACACTTACATGTATAAAGATATCCGTCTCAAAACAATTGTTATATTTTATTTTTGAGAGTCAAATTATATAAACTTCCATCAATAATATCCTAAGATGTATTTTTTCATTATATTAATATGAAAGAATTGTAACTTAAATTATTTTGTACATTTTTTTCATATTTTAATTTTAATTTAAAAGATTGAATTAATTTAATCTAATTTAATTTTGGTTATTAGTCAAATTGACCCTTGAGAAGTAAAATGTGACAACTATTTTGAGACGAGGAGCACAAAACTCCAACACAAAAATATTTGATCGACTTCTTTACTCATAAGTGTATTATTGGATAAAATAATTGTAAATATAGTTAAACTTTTAAAAAATTTATTGCTTCCTTTTAGTATTTAGTTGACCCTTAAAATAATTAAAATAAAACTTATATTTTATTGTATGGTGATGTATGATTTTTAGAAAATAAAAAAATCATTATATTCTTGAGTCATGACATAATAAATTAAGTGGTTAAAAAAAGTATATCATACACATACACAACTTAATTACTAGCTATATCATTATTGTTATTTTGTGCAGTTTACGTGGGAGAAAAAGTATGATTAAAATTGAGAAACATGAACAAATGAGGATGCATATATAACCTACTTCAATATATTAAAGCACAATTATTGTTGTTACATCCCGGTCTTATCACTAATTTAGATGATTTATTAATTAGTTGTAGTTTCATGTGACTAAATTAATCATTGTGATTAGGCTTATCTTGATTTTTCTTGTTTTGAAAAAAAAAAGAATCTTGGAGGTTAAGCTACATTTGGCATGTAATTTGAGATAGTGATTTCGAATGTCTAAAAGTCAACGTGATTAGTGTTAAATCATCTAGTATAACATATTAGTATTTGGACTTCAAGAAAGAAGCTCAACTTCCCAGTAAAAGTATTATCATTCCTTCACAATTTCATGAGTTGATCTTTGAAATGTGAAGAAACGCGTTATTATTTCATTTTTTTATGGATAAATATTACCTCCTCGTCCAATGTGGTGGTGTTCGAATTTTCAGAGTTAAATGAATTTTTGTTTGATCACAATTCTTTTGTATGTTTTTAAATATTTTATATTATTAATTTTTGTGATTTATAATATATTTTTTATGTAATTTCTAATTATATAAATTTTATTTCAAAATTTTTAAAATTTCTAAGTCTTATAAATTCACGGTCAAAATTAAGAAATTTCACTCCCAAAATCTCTAGTAATTTTGTATAGGTTTTTCTTGGGCTAAATCAATCCCAAAAAAACTTCTAACATGACATGATATAATGTTCTTTTGGCCAAGCTTACACTAATATTTAAAAAAAGGCCCAGCTCGCACCATTAAGAGATCATACACTTTCACTACAACAAAAATATGTTTTAGCGGTAATAAATAGACACATTAATTTAGAAAGCTAAAGTCTTACCAGTATTAGTTAAGTGTCATTAGATTCAATGTCGCTAAAGTCTTTAGGGACATATACAAAGAGTGTTAATTGCCGTTAAAAGTATAGATTTAGCGGCAATTGCTAATTAATTACCGCTAAAGATCATTTTTGATGTAGTGTTTATATGTAGCTTTCCAATCTTTTTAATTGTTAATATGAACTTTGTTCGCACACCCAACAATCTTCCCCTCGGACGAAGTTCCACATTACTCATTACCACGGTCAAAGGGTCTTCTATTCGAACTAAGTTCTAGTAATGACTAATGACTCGTTCCTTCATTATTAAGGCCTTACGCTATACAATCGTAAGAATTAAAAAAAAGTATACCTTATATGTAGCTTCTCAATCTTTTCCGCTATCAATATGGGATTTTATGTGCTCACCCAATAACTTTTATTAGAAATTTAAATATTCAATCAGAACATGATTTAATTCGAGCGTCTAAATAGAATATCTTGATAAATTTTAAAGAGTGATTATGTATTAAACCTAAATTTAATTTGTTTAACTATACGAACCAAAGAGGTGATCATTGTAGGCAACTAGTGTTTAAAATGAAAGTGGAAAAGTAGTTAAGAAAAAGGAGTTTACTTTGAAAGAGTAAAAGTAGTTAAAATAATTCCAAATTTATAGCGTGGTCGTCCCCAAAAGTCTATTCCACGTGCTTACCCCACTCATCCAACAATTACATTACAAGCTATATATATAAATATAAATCAGCACATACGCAATAAGTGTGAAGAAAACAGCCCTGCCCTGCCCTGTTATACTCTCTTTCTCCTATAATTAACATCAACAACAAAGACCTCTTTCAATACTCTCTATTGCATCTCCATTTTCTTGCTTCAGGTAAACTTATCCTATCAAATTTTGGTTCATCTGTCAAATGGGGTGTCTTGGAACATATTTTAATGGACAAATTTTTGTATCATTTTGATTCTTTTTGTGATTTACCAATGGGTCATACTGCTATAAAACTTTTGTTTGTTAGTTATATCCTTTTCTGGATAAAGAAACAGTCTGCCTTTTTTCTTGGGACCAATATCTTTATTTGACCACTCCAAATTTGTTTTAAATTCATTTCTTGATTTGTGTTTTGCTAAATTTGGTATCCAATGTAATTCTCCTACTTTTGGCAGGATTTTAAGATCGATCTTGAACGTCGTATGGGGATATCGTTTTCGTGTCCACTTGCTTCTCATACTGATTTGGAAAACAGTCTTGAATCTGTTATTGTGAAGTCTATCAACTTTGGTGATAATGAGCACAAGACGCCATTACGATCTATTAGTTTCAAAATCCAAGATTCTGAACCTATAGTAATGCAATCAGATGGTTCAGGAAATATGCTCATAGAAAAATCTGTCATCTTAAGGACAAAGGAAAATGTAGTTGCCTATCCATCTTCAGATAACATGATGAATCAACAAAGTACGAAATCGCCTTTGTTGGATAGTAGCAGCAGCCCGAAACATGAGGCAGCTGTAAAGTTGCAGAAAGTATACAAGAGCTTTCGAACAAGACGAAAATTAGCAGATTGTGCTGTACTCATTGAGCAGAGTTGGTATGTGTTTTTTAATCTCCTTAGAAAAGATTTTATTTTTAAAGACTTTTGCATTTTTCTGACACCCTTTTCGATTTGTTACAGGTGGAAACTATTAGATTTTGCAGAACTCAAACATAGTTCTATTTCATTTTTTGATCTTGAGAAGCACGAAACAGCAATTTCGCGCTGGTCAAGAGCGAGAACTAGAGCTGCCAAGGTAAAGTTAGATCACATCAATGGAACATTATTAAAGTTGTTCTTAAAATTTTTAAATTTGACCAACTTTTTTGTTTATTTATGTAGGTAGGCAAAGGCTTATCTAAGAATAGCAAAGCTCGAAAACTTGCTTTACAACATTGGCTTGAAGCTGTAAGTAAATAGTTTATGGTTTCTTGATTTTATCTTTTTGATCAATTATGTATTATCTGGCACTAACATGGATGTGGTTTTATGTGTAACAGATCGATCCACGACATCGTTATGGACACAACTTGCATTTCTATTATGTTCAATGGTTGCATTCTCAAAGTAAAGAGCCATTCTTCTACTGGTTGGATATTGGAGAAGGAAAAGAAGTTAATCTTGTTGACAAATGTCCGCGATGGAAACTTCAGCAACAATGCATCAAGTACCTTGGTCCTGTATGTCTTAAGTCGTTCTACTGGCTTTCCATAAATAATTTCTTGCATATTTGATATTTTTAACAATTACTTACCATGATTTGTTTCTTTTCTTTGAAAATAGATGGAAAGAAAGGCTTATGAGGTCATAGTGGACGACGGGAATCTCTTCTACAAAGAGACTGGGAAGCTCCTTGACACCACTGGTGAACCAAAAGGAGCTAAATGGATATTTGTCCTCAGCACATCGAAAACCTTATATGTTGGGAAGAAAAAGAAAGGAACATTTCAGCATTCCAGTTTCTTGGCTGGGGGCGCGACTTTAGCTGCTGGCAGGATAGTTGTGGAACAAGGAGTTTTGAAGGTATAGTTGTAATCTTGAATCACTAGAAATGTTTTTTCTTCAATTTCGAATCAGCAGCTTATCGATGAACATCCTGGCTGTTTTCAAGCAGGCTGTCTGGCCTCACAGTGGACATTATCGACCTACTCCAGAAAACTTTCAAGACTTCATTTCGTTTCTTAGGGAGAACGATGTGGACCTAAGCGATGTTAAGGTACATAATTACACTTTACTGTAATTGATTCATGATTTTCTCTAACATTGTAGATTCCAATGCTGATTAGTATGAAATGATGCAGCTCGATTCTATCGACGAAGAAGATTCTATTGGCAAGAAGAGTGGTGTTTACCTTAGAGGTAATGCTTCGGATGATGACATAGGTCAAAAAGATGGTCTGGAGACAGGAGAGAATGATTTAGAAGACGTAACGACTTCAGATACAAATGAGTTGAAAGAACAAGCAACTTCTGCTGCTTCATCTCATAGCTTCAATGACAAACTGGCTAATCTACGAATTCCTAGCAACAATTATTTACTAGAGAGATTGACGAATGAAAGTGCAGCTGTTGAATCCATTTCGCCAACAGATGGATATGAATCAGCAGAAGATTCAATTCCACAAGAATCTATACTGAAGAGGATAAATTCACACAAGGGAATGAAGTCATTTCAATTAGGGAAGCAATTGTCTTGTAAATGGAGTACTGGAGCTGGACCTCGAATCGGATGCTTGAGAGATTACCCTTCGCAACTGCAATCACATGCATTAGAAGAAGCTAACTTGTCCCCGAGGAGTGCTTGTCGTCTCAAGTTTTATTCAAGGGCATCAAGCTTTAGTAGGGAAACGCAAGTGCCATGTTCTATCTAATCACCTATTCGTCTCCTTTTTGTAAAGGACTCATATTTGTTCGATCAGGGAACATCATACTCATGACATAGAATTAGTTCTCATTTATTCATTCATTGTGCATAGCAAAAATGACATAGGAATTCTTTCACATTCTTTCTAGGAATTTTTTGACAGTTTTTTAAAGATCTATTCAACTTTGTATACAATTCTTGTTCTTAATATCAGAAAACAGGACCACGTATAACTTTTCGAGTTCCAATACGCGTTGTAGTTGGAAAAGAAAGAAATGAGAAATAAAAAGAAGAAATTTTACTTTCATCAAAGTTTCCTTTTGGCTGAAAATTTGCGCTTGAGAAGATTATTTTGATAGTTTTTTTTTTAAACTTAAATAGCCGTCTATCCAATCACTTAAACTAAAATTAGTTGATGGATATATAACACAAGTATAATATGTGTCCGATGTATAATTTATGTAGATCGCCTTTGATTGCCCGATTTCAAAAGTCCCCCAGTTTCTGTCTAATCATTTAATAAAATAGAGATCTACTTGTTAAACTTTGATTCTTTGATGTAAATCTTGAATGCTGACATACAATATAGTATCAGTAGATGCCTTGTGTATAGTTATTTTGTATAAAGTTTTCAAAATGCGCTAAAATGAACAAATATTTACATGTATGTATACTAAAATACTTGGCACACATTCATATATAATGCTACTTGAAAAAAGAAACAATTATTTTTAAGAATATGCTACTTGCAAAAAGAAAAGCAAGGCCTAAAATTGATTAAATACGACGAATTATGTTTAATCAGAGCCATGTTTTTGAAAAGTTAAATAAAGAAATTGATCTCTATTACTTCTTCATTCGGGGTGGGGGGAGTAGAAAGGATACGATTGCTTAGAACTAGTGATACCATTAAAAATGACATTTAAAATTGGTGCGATTTAAAGTGAATATATCCCTCCTTAAAATATTAATACATATATACCATTTTCATTTAACAAATGGTTCATATTCATTGGTTTTGTTAATAGATTTATATTTACTAATTTCTTTTTCTAAACTAGTTTCTTAATTCTAAAAATGTCGTGTGACTTTAAAAAATAGTACCACATTCATTTTATTTTACCCCTCTAGACCCGATCCAAATGAAATAAAACTCAATTTCCCTTTTACTGTCATAAAATGGGTTTGGATCAGGTTTGAATAAAAGAGAAATTGGTTTTTTTAGTTGGATTGGGTCTCAGTCGGGTCTGGGGTAAAAAAATGGGTGAGGTAATTTTTTAAAGTAACGTGACAGTATTAAATTAAAAACCCAATTTTAATTTCTTTTTAATTCAATCTATTAATGAAAATGGTCAACATGCATTATTTATTAATAATTAAAGGTATATATATGCACCATTTGTTAAACAACAAGAATAAATATGCACCATTTTTTTTAACGAATGATTTTTTTTTCTCTAAGAAGCAAAGTTAGGGGACATATATGCCCTTTTTCCCTTTCAAATAACCTAGGAGTATTAGGCTTTTGACAATCACCTACTAGATGTAAACATCACAGGTAGTCTGAAAAAGAGTGATGCAATGCATAACTACTTAGAAGTAATCACCTAATTAAATGTTAATAATTGAAATATATATGTAAACTGTAGGGAACAACTGGTGCTTATTGATTCCCAATATGTAAGACACATTGGTAGGCACATGTTAACCTACATCAAAGCTGTCGATGATGTTGCTTTTAAGCTCAAAAAGTACATTTGTGGGTGAATATAGTTGAGACTTGTTAATTAACGTGGAACCTTCATGTTTGATATGGGGGACATTTTCCCCATCTTTTGTTGCTTATAATATTTTGGAAAAAATGTTCTTTACAGAAACACTCCATCTTTAAGCACACTTTTCTTTTTTAGATCATCTAAAAAAGAATGTTATTATTTTATAATTAGAAATAATTTAACTTTAAATTTTCTATATATTCTTAATAAAATAATTTATAGCAATATAAATTTTGTATCAAATTAAACAATGCCACATAATTTCAGACGAAAGGAAGTGAGTTTCTTAAAATTGAGGAAAATGATGAGGGGGGAAAAAATTAAATTTTACAAGCAAACATTCTACATCGATTATCTCCTCTTTACCCTCAACATTTCACGCCACACGCCACCCCGTACCTCGAGATTATATGTTGAACAAATATAGTTTTGTTCTCTGTTCTCTCTCCCTTTTTAAAAATTATTGCTCCCTCAATCTCAATTTATGTTGACACTTTTCATTTTTCAAGAGTCAAACAGTTTAAGTTTGACTGAGAATTTATGCATGGAGTCTTCGATTTTTTTAAAATGAAATTTATATAGTATTCGTAAACTACGTAAAAAAGCATTATAAGTCATAATAATTGATAATTTAAAATGTTTAAGAGATCTATGAAAAACTTACGGTCAAAGATAGACTTGTTTGAATCTCGAAATCCGAAAATGTCACATAAAATGAGACGGAGGGAGTATTATTATTATTATTATTATTATTATTATTATTATTATTATTATTATTATCTTCTTCTTCTTCTTTTTTCCCTTTTTTTTTGGTTGGAATTTTTAGTTTTCTATTTATTCAAATATTTAATTTCATGTTTAGGCAAAAGAGAACATAATGCATAACCATTGACAATACTATCACCAATAAAAACGGCAATTACACACTAGATCTCCCCACCCAACCACCCCTCCCCTCCCCTCCCCTACCACTCCACTTCACCCCACCCAATAGTGTTTGTTTAGAATATTATACTCCCTCCCTCCGTCCAATAATAGTTGTCTACTATATTATTTTTGGATGTTCAATAATAATTGTCCACTTTATGAAATCAATGGATAATTTTACAATTAGTTCTTAATTTACTCTTATTATTACTTATAATCATTTCCCTTTTACATTTTTTCAAGAAATTGTATTTATTATATTTAAAGGGTAATATAATAAAATTATCTTTCTATTTATAGTTTCTTAAGAAGTGTGCAAAGTCAATAGTGAACAAGTATTGTTGGACAGATCAAGTATACATTTTCTCTGTGCAACAACAATTGTTTAAAATTGACTTGACACATTAAGAATCAGTAAATGATAGAGATAATTCTACCGAATCCCCCTTATAAAATATAAGTCATCTATTCATTGAAAAATGAAAAGTATTTAACAACAAGAGTAAAATAGACACAAAATGATAATTATTCATTGATTTTATAAACTGGACAAGTATTGTTGGACATCTCAAAATAATATACTCCCTCCGTCCCATATTATAAGTCACATTTTCCATTTGCACTTGCATTAAGAAATAAGGTAATTTTACCCTTATGCCCTTATTTAATATTTGCTTATGACAACTTTGTAATAAATGATGAAATGTTAGATTTCAAAAATATAAATGCATTTGGATGACTATTTAAACTTTACCTTTTGGAGCCAAATATTTTCACCAATTGATCCAAAATTTTAAAAAATCAAGTTTTTCCCACCTCAATTTTTCTATATATTTTGTGTAAAATGTTTTTTTATATTTTTATATATAAATTCTTAAAGCAAACATGACAACATCACAAAATATTCAAATTTCATTACTTCAAATTGATCTAAATTTCCCTGCTGAATCTGATGTTATTGATAATGAAATTAGACGACAAATGAATTTTAGTTCTAGTTCGACAAATAATTTATTTTTTGATTTAAATGGTGCATAACTCCTTTATTTGGATCTTGATATTTCTCAATTTGGCCTTCACATGTTTTGGTTGAGTCTTCTAATTTTACATCCTTTGAACTTTTTGAAATGTCATCTTCCCTGATAAAATTTGTTGAAGCTTCAACTTTCAAATTATTTTTGAATTTTTTTTCATCTTTTATTTTTAATTTGTTTGTTGATATTTTTTTCAAAATCAGATTTTATAGAATAAGTAGTGAATAAAGAAAGTAGTTAATTAATGAATGAAGTACTCTCCCAATGAAATTAATTACTTGTAGATTTCCTAGGTTAGTCAAAGTAAATACATTTTCAAGATTAATTAATTAATCAATCAAGGGTATAATGGGCAAAATATGATAATTTATGCATAAATTTTATAAAATGACATATATTGTGGTCCAGCTATTTTAGAAAGGGGTGACTTATAATATGGAACGGAGGAAGTAATGGACAAGTAAAAATAGACTACGGAAGTATATATTTTTGTGAATATTTTTTTTTATTACTTATCAAATATTAAAAAAGAATTTTTTTTAAAAAAATGACTATTCATAAAAAAAAAATTCTTCGTATCAAGTACACCCTAGTCCGAAGATATAAAACAGTACAATGGGTTATGGACCTAGGTTGGATTAGAATTTTGAATAATTTCTAAAGCCAATTGTTTAATGTCATTAACACACAAAACAAGGGATAGTTGGAAGGACAAGAGCTGAAAAAAAATGAAGGAATATTTTCTGAAAAATCAGCATTATGGACATTAATATTTGTTGGGTAAGTTCATGAATTTGTCAATAAATATGGAATTTCAGCATATTTTTTAAAATAAATTATTTCCAACAAATGGCTGCAGTTTTCGTTTGCTATGACAAAATTGCATTAATTGGAGCACAAAAGCTTTATGTCGGCTAATTGATTGATCCAAACTTGTTAGGGCTCGTGGATTAGAAAAATAATCCTAATATAAAATATGAAATTTATTTATATTATTTTTGGTTGGCATTATTTTGTTAGCAGTGTTAGTAATATCGGTGTGATTTATACATAATTCTTGTATTCTTTTTTTTTTTTTTTTAAAATACTTATTTTAAAAAAGAAATTGCGGTGTTCATATATAATTTAGTCGTAGAAGCAGTTAAATACGAATTGCGTCATTTTATAGTCATTAATCATCATGCTATCCATATCCTAAAATAACATATATACAAGTAATAGGAGTTTATATAAAGTATCTTTAGAAATTAAAAGTTTTTATAAACCAGGAAAGCACCTCACTGAATATTCACAATATCCAAATATCTTTTTTCTAATAAAAAAAAGAAATTTGAAGAAAGCTTAAAAGGTTTTGATCAAAATAAAATTGGCTATGAGTTGTAAAATCAGAAGTCATGAATAATCAGCTTATGATTTTTGACTGACTTTAGCTTATATATAAACATTTCTGGGTGTTATGACACACGTAAAATAAGTCAAAGAAATATTTACAATTTAACTTGATCAGCTTATAAGCTCAAGCTATACATTTTTTAAATCACTTTTGACTTTCTTTTTTTTTCTCTTTTTATGTTTTCGTATACAACACTTATTCCTAATGCAATGTCGTAGCAACTTCCATACATGAAACTTATTAGTATTACTTTTTTTTCCTTTTGCCTAAGGTGGAGAAACATTAAATTGCAAATGTGACTTGAATACACATCTTTTTTTTTTCTATCTGTTCCAGCTCATTGGGATTTGGAGTTCAACAATTGTTTCCATAAAAGATTTGTCAATCTTTTATTGCTGATTGCATATCTAGGAAGTTGCTTCCAAAAGGATCTAGGAATATTGCATTTGAGCTATCATATAAAATATCTTAACATTTATTATAGGAAAAAAATATATATAACACCTTCATGGACTACTTCAATTTTTTTTATGTGAAATCATTCGGAGGAGTACAAAATCAAATAAAAAATAGCATAAAATTATAAATTGAATCAAATTTTAAAAATAAAAATTCGACTAGTAGTTTGGTTTGACTTTGTATGACATTGGAAAAAAAACTCAATTATACTTGGATTTATTTGGTTTTAACTAAAATGAGTCAACCTAAGATCAAACTAATATGACATTATATACATAATTTTTTATTTTATGCATACAAGTATTTACTTTGATATAATTTCTAAATATTTCTTAGACTTTTTCATAATTTTTATCTTTTAACATATTATTTCAAGTTTTTAAGACTTAGAATATTGAATGGTCCAATTAATATTATAGTCCATAGATTAGTAACTCAGATAAAACTCAAATCAAAATTAAATCAATACTAATATTAACAAAAAAAAAATTCAACACTAAGAATGACAATAATATTAAATATTTGTTCATTTGTTTTATATTGAGTTAGACATTAAAATACATAACTTAATTTTAATATTTTTTAATATTTAATTATATAACTAATATTTATTAAACTTATTTTAGCATGATTTAGAGGTCCATGGAGGTGCGAGGAAACTTCAAGCTGCACTTAACTCTTATCTAATCGAGGACAAGTAAACCTAATTCAACCAATTTTATAATTAGTAAAATATTCATAATTTGGATCACTTTTGTGATTTATAAAATATTTCATTTAGGGGCTTGACTTAGATGGTTTATTTTAAAATAAAAGTAGCAGCCAGTTCAGGAATAATTAAGTACAATTTAGGATTGCTCTTACATAATTATGGACACTTAGATCAAAATAAAAGCAAGTAGTAGGTTTAAAGAGAGTCAAATATGAATCCAAAACAACTGGCTTTCCTTTACTATTTTCTCTTACATATTTTAAAGCTATTTTTGATATGTTCATATCCTACTTTTGGTTATTTTTCTCCATTTGATTGATTGATTTGTTTGGGGAAGAGGGTGTTGTTTAAATAACAACATCTGTCACTTAGTTCACCAGACAACCACCACACCACACCATAATGAGTCAATGTGACACTTGCATAAAACAAAAAGATTGCCTAATTAAAGTATTTGATTAGCCTTGTTGACAAGAGCTGGCACTACTTGTTCAACCATCAACATCCCACAACTCCCAACCTGCCCACCTTCCAAAAGAAAAAAAGAAAAGAAAAGAGGAAGACATAAGATATTAGAAGTAGTGTCGGAACAGGATTCTTAATAAGAGGGTTCAAAATCTAAATAAATAGACACACAAAGTAGTCGACGGGGGTACGACATCAATTATATATATCTTAAAAAATATTTTAACCATGTATAAATGATATAATTTTCTACCGAAGGGGGTTCGTATGAACCCCTAGCAATAAGGTGGCTCCGCCACTAATATAATTTACTACTTTAATTTGAATTTGACATATATTTATCTTTTTCAATTTTGAGTGTGTATATGCAGACACTTAAACTTGTATAAAGTTAAACTAGTAACCATACCCATCTTATGTGACATAATACATGTAGGACACCACGTAGATCATGAATTTCCACATAGAATATCATGTAGAACGCGTGTGTTTACTTATTTAACTTTATATAAGTTAAGTGTCTGCTTGTGCACACCTAAAATTAAAAAAGATAGATGTCAGCTAACAGTGGCGGAGCCAGGAATTTCACAAAGGGTGTCCAGAAATAACAGCTTGTTATGTTAAGGGTGTCCAAAATATATTATTTGATCATTTCATGTATCATTTTACTTGTATATTCTTTCGTTCTACATCATTCTTTGGGCATTGTATGAGATTAAATTTATCCCCTTTTTGAATAGGAACTATTCCTGCTAAATAATTGTTCATGTTAAATCTCTCTAGAACTCTTTCGATATAGTCTTTTTGAGACAGTCCCAATAATCTTTCTGATCTATCACGGAATATTTCTATCCCTATCAAATTGAATGTCTCACCCATATCTTTTATTTCAAAGTTCATAGAGAGAAAGTCTTTCGTCTCACGCAATACGCCATCAACATACATGACTAAAAATATAAGTCTACTCCCACTAATCTTTTGGTATATCGACTAATCAATGGTAATCTCCTTAAGTCCAAAAGTTGTTATGATATCATTAAATTTTATATACCATTGTCGTGGGGCTTGTTTGAGTCATATATTGACTTCTTTAGCTTACACACCATTTGATTTTTTCATTTAATTTTGAAATCCCCTGGTTGGTCCATATAAACATCATCCTCGAGGTCTCTATTAAGAAAGGCAGTTTTCACATGGTGTAACTCTAAATCATAATGAGCTACCAAAGCCAAAACAGTTCTTAATGAGTCTTTCTTCGAGACCACTAAAAAGGTCTCATTATAATCAATGCCTCCTCTTTGAGTGTATCCCTTGGTAATAAGCCTGGTTTTATATCGTTCAATATTACCATTTGAATCACATTTGGTCTTGAAGACCCATCTACACTCGATTCTTTTAGAACTTTCTGATAATTGAACAGATCCCAGACTTTGTTCTATTCCATGAATTTTAACTCTTCATTCATGGAATCAGTCCATTTATCAGATTCAGCGCTTTCTATGGCCTGAGAAAATGCAACCAGATCTTTATTAAGTCTAATGTCAAAATCTGACTCTTGCAAATAAATCACATAATCATCTAAAATGACCAATTTTCTTTCTCTTTGAGATTTTCTTAATGGCACTGTTTGTGGTTCATTTGTGTCAAATACTTGTGAGTTAGTTCCTTCTTGAAGTGTTTCACCCAAATATTGTTCAACATTGTTAATGACCGATTTTCTTTCTCTTTGAGATTTTATTAATGACACTGTTTGTGGTTCATTTGTGTCAAATACTTGTGAGTTAGTTCCTTCTTGAAGTGTTTCACCCAAATATTGTTCAACATTGTTAAAGTGTTCTTCAACAAGAGGTACAATATTTGTTATTGGTGCGAAAGTAGGTACATTCATGGGCAATGGAATATTTACCCTTACCTCATTAATTTTCATACTCTGTCGTTAAACACTCTCACTAACTTCACTATTCTCAATGAATCTTGCATTATCGGTTTCAATAATTCTCGAACTATTATTTGGACAGTAAAACTTATACCCTTTATATTTCTCTGGTTAATCAATAAAGTAACCATTTATCGTTCAAGAATTTAATTTATTTGCATGTGGATTATAAATTGTAGCTCCCACTGGACAACCCCAAACATGCAGATGTTTTAAACTAGGCTTCCTTCTAGTCCATAGTTCAAAAGGGATCTTTGGAATTGCCTTACTAAGAATCTTGTTCAATAAATATAAACGATTTTAAGAGCATATATCCACAATAATTTGGGCAATGAAGAATTACTCATCATACTCCTAACCATATCCATAAGTGTTCGATTACGCCTTTCTGCAACACCATTTTGTTGAGGTGTTTCTAGCATAGTATATTGTGCACATATGCCATGTTCTTCAAGAAATTTTACAAATGGACTTGAACATTGTCCTGATTCGTTATACTTTCCATAATGTTCACCACCTCTATTTGACCTAATGATTTTCACTTTTCTATCTAATTGACTTTCAACCTCATTAACGTACACTTTAAGAGCGTCCGTTGCTTGAAATTTTTCTTTCAACAAATAGATAAATCCATAACGTGAAAAATCAACAATAAAGGTGATAAAATATTTTTCTCCACAAAAATATGGAACATCAAAGGATCTGCAAATATCAGTGTGTATAATTTCAAGAAGTTGATTGCTTGTTGTGACACCTTTCTTGATATGCTTGGTTTGCTTTCTTTTAATGCAAACCAAACATAAATCAAGATCAACAAAATTCAGATTCGAAAGAATCTCATTCTTTACTAATCTTTTTATTCTTTCTTTAAATACATGACCCAAACATTTATGCCACAAATATATAGAACTTTTATTTAGTGAACTACTTTTAATTCCAACATTTTGATGAATATTAAGAAGGGATTCAGAAAAATTATTATCGAGTTTCAATCTATATAAACCATCAATAAGAACACTAGAACCATAAAACAATATCTTATATAAATTGAACCATCTATGTCCAAATTTAAAATCAAATCCATAAATATCAAGTCTTGAAAGAGAAATCAAATTCCTAGAAACTAAAGGAACATAAAGAGTCTGTAATAGATCAAGATGATGTCCAATCTCCAAGATCAACCAATAAGTCCCCATGCCTTCACTTTGAGTCTTCATGCAATTTCCCATGAACAAGAAATCCTTATTTGAATTTGTAGTTTGGATCGTAGTGAATTCCTACAACATAGTAGATACATGAGTAGTTGCAACAGAATCAAGCCACCAAGTATTATTAGGAACTTCTACTAAATTTGATTCGAAACATACAGAAGCATTAAATGTATCTTTCTTTTTAAACCAAGCTTTATGTTTCTGGCAATCTCTCTGATAGTGTCCTTCCTTTCTATAGAAATGACACACATCAGTCTTGAGTTTATGAGCATCATGTGGAACTTTAGCAGGTGCTTTCTTTTTCTTAAACTTGTTGGCCTTCACTGTAAGTCTTTTACCAACTCTTTGACTCATGAGGTTAATAGAATGACCTCCTTGTTTCTTAAGTCTTGACTCTTCTTGAGTAGGCATATTGAACAATTCACTAGCATCACACTTATCCTTAATAGTGTTATAGTTAATTTGGAATGATCCATACTCAAGAGGCAATGCGTTCAGAATAAATTGAACCAAAAAAGTGTCATCCACTTTCATCTCCAAGGTCTGAAGTCTTGCTGCAATGTTAGTCATCTCGATGATATGATTTTACATACTACGCGACACATCAAACTTCATGGTCGTGATTTCATCCATTAATGTGTACCAGTGAGAGACTTATCAGTAGAACGACAACGTTCTTCCACAAACTTCAGGTATTCCCTGACACTTTATGTTTGTGGAATAATACTCTTAATGTTGTTAGCAACAATCATTCACATGAGCATAAAATTTAATCTGCTAGAGTACTTCCATGATTTATAAAAAGACTTTTCATCCTCACTACTCTTATCAATAATGACAACAGGTTTGTCATTCAGCAGAGCCAAGTCAAGACTCATCACGCCTAAGTGGAATTGTACTTGTTCATTCCAGTCAAAGAAGTTCAATCCATTGAACACAGTCACATATGAAGCATGCAAATGAAGAGGAATAACTGCAAAATAGATATACATGCTCACAAATCAGAAAATAATGTGAATTTAGTAAAATGATAAAAGTACATCATAATTCTCCTTTGGGTAGATACTACGATACACTATCATAATTTAAAGGAAAAATAGTCTGAAAAATACCCCAACTTTGGCCGAAATTGCTGTTACGATACCAAACTTTATGAAGGACTTTTTACCCCCTGCACTATTTGTATTTTAAAGGTATATATGTGTCCACGTGGATACATTACTATTTATAATTATGCAATATTTATGATGTCACGTGGGCACATATATACCTTTAAAATATACTATTAAATAGTGCAGGGGGGTAAAAGGTCCTTTCCAAAGTTTGATATTGTTACAACAATTTCGGTCAAAGTTCAGATATATTTCAGACCCTTTTCCCTAATTCAAATGACATTTTTTAAAAATATTTAATAGGCAATTAAATATTTTTAACCAAACATATACGACATCTTTGAATATACAATGTATGTTTGATTGAAAATATTAATTTATCTCATAATGTTCACTATTCGTAGAATGATTGATTCACCTTTGGGTAAATTCTTAAGTTCTAGCAATAGTGAAAGCCAATTTATCTATTTATTTTCAATATAGGTATTTCGTTAGCTTTCATAGATAAATGACAATTTTATGAATGCATATTTTTCTTAATCATTCTAGTTTGGCCACTTTGGTGACTAACAAACTATATAAATACAAATGCACACATAATATCATAAATTTTTGTGCATGTGAATAATTTTATACATTTTAGTTTGGCCACTTTGGTGACTTACAAACTATAGAAACATAATACACGCATTAAGTGATCATAAATATTATATGTGTAGACGTCACTTTGTTGACTAACAAACTATTTTACACTAAGTACACACATATTATTTATTGCTTAGTATAATGACCACTTTAATTTATTGCACAATCTAAACAAAAACATAATATTACATTATGGAAAGATTGAGATTTTTAAAAAATTGTGCAAATTAAACCTTACTGACACCACTTTATTAACTTAAGAGTCCAAACACCTTAAATAATCAAGCAAAAAATAAGGATTGATTCATGTTATTCTTACACCTTCTTCCAGAAAAATAAATAAATAAATAAAAGGAGCTATGATTTTCTTAAAACAATAAAAGAGAACCGAATTCCAGACACTTTCAAATTCTCCTCTGGATTCCAATTGAATTCCTTTTTTAAGCGGAAGATCAAATTTGATTAAAAACTAAGATTTATTCTTGTTTAAGCATTATCTATAACTGACAAGGATCTTTATGAAAAAAAGGCTAAGATTTGTTCTTGTTTAAACAAATCAACAACGCAGATATACGAAGATTATTAGTTCAAACAATTCAGGCTCGGATGCCATATGTAAGATTAAATATTTTAATATATCTCAGGATCTTGAACACGATAATCTTACATAGAGATCGTTAGGGGAACATATCTAATGTGGAAGACATCATCATAAAGAAGAGTAGAAGTGTTAGTCATAAATTAATTTTTACCTCCTGGCCCTAGCCTTATGTTACCACAGCCGTCAACAATGGAAATAATGTAGATAAAATGTGATTATCCTATTGGGTGGATGGAGGACCAATTTATAGATGTTAAGATTTAATCTGGTATGTCCATCAAGTAACCAATGTACGAATGAGATCTATTCTTCATTAAATATTTTTTATGGTATTACTTGAGTCACAAGTAAACTTGGGCCATAAGTAAAAATTATTCTTACAATACGATCCAATGGTTATTTACTAGCAGTTTAATATTCATCTGCATTAACCTTTGAAGTATCTAATATCTATCATATCACCATCACAGGTAGATCAACTATTTGCAACAATTTAGTTTGTATCATAATTCGCCTAATTGCCTTATCTCTTCTTCTTTGGTATCGCAAATGGGGTTAGAGATAGATTACGAGAATCTTTGCAAGTCATTTGATTCTGAAGCTAAAGGTGTGCAAATTCCCTTTTCATTGTATTACCTTATACCCAAATTTTTTGGATTAAATTTGAGTGCATGAACAATTGAATTTTATAGGTGAATTCATTCTCATCTCTATTCATGGTAGGTGAATTTTTTTATTTTACTTTTCTACTCATGTTAAGGTATTTTGTGAATTTTTTTTTACCTTTCTACTCAATATTTTTAGATAAGCATATTTATTTTCGTATGATGGATGAGTTGAAGGATTGATGCTTATGTGATTCTAACGCCCCGTGACTTTGGTTATTAAAAAAAATAGCTTGATAATTTATGTTGCAAGTGTGCAATAATATGCATAATCTGTATCTTCAGGGGTTTAACTGATCTGCTTCATTCATTCATTCATATATTTTTATTGTTATTTTTAACACTCATAAAAAGGGTAATGATTTACATGATATGTTTTAGCTCTTAATTAATGAGAATCTTCCCACTCTTTTTCCTAGAGGATACTTTGATTTCTTTTACTAGTATTGATGGATGATCGGACACTTGTTTTGAATTTTTTAAATTTAAATGAGGTTCCTTCACAACAATGTTTAATCCAAATACTTAAATATGATATTTTCTCACGAAGGGTGTTTTACCAATGGGAAAATTGTATATAATAGCAAACTATTAATTCAAATTAAATACTATAAACATAGTTTGATTTAATTGTACCTCATAGCAAACTGTTGCTATTTCACCTCTCTCTTGGTGAATCTCGCTCGCCACTCTCGTTCTCTCCCTCGCCTCTCTCATTTTTTTTACAAATACAAGTGTATAAAGTGCGTTTATGTTTGTATAAAGCGAGAGAAAATTGTATATATACATATATTTTCGTTCCCCTCTCTCCCCTCTCCCCAGATCTCGCTCGCCACTCTCCCAGATCTCGCTCGCCACTCTCCCATATCTCGCTCTCTCACTCGCCTCTCTCACTTTATACAAAAAACGCAAATTGTATAAAATGCGTTTGAGTTTGTATAAAGCGAGAGAAAATTGTATATATACATATATTTTCGTTCCCCTCTCTCCCCTCTCTCAGATCTCGCTCTCTCACTCGCCTCTCTCACTTTATACAAAAACGCAAATGTATAAAATGCGTGAAAATTATATATATACATATATTTTCGTTCCCCTCTCTCCCCTCTCCTAGATCTCGCTCGCCACTCTCCTAGATCTCGCTCGCTCACTCGCCTCTCTCACTTTATACAATTGATCTTTTTGTATATGTATACCAAAACAGATTATACAATTGCTTTCTTTTGTATATGTATAGCGAAATATACATATTTATGTTTGCTATGGAGCGCAATTATGCAAACTTTGCTATAGTATACAAATATGAATTTTGTGTTTGTTATATGTGAAAGTTGCTCTTTACCTATTGCTCATATCTAGATTGAGATTATATTTTAAATATATGCAGCATTGGTGCTGCATTTAGAGAGAAAAAAAAGTAGGCTTTTATTGTGCTATATGTGGAGATCTTACATTAAAAAAACTTACTCATTTTACTAGTTTTAACAGCTACCCTTTGAACTGAATGATGTTTTCTTGTTCCTTTGGCTGTTTCTCAACACCTGATTGTCCAAAGATCCCGCAAGAACCTGTTTTTTGAATATAAGTGTGAAGCAAGTTTAAGAAGCTGAAATGTTAATGAACAAGTTGAAGAACAACTCGAGCTCAAGGCAGGAGGCCTCGAGGCAGAGGCATATCTAGAGGGGGTGCCGTGGGTTCACGTGAACCCATGCTCCCCTCTCTAGATCATATATAGTAGTGTTATATTTTAAAAAAAATATTTAAATATAGATGTGTGAACCCATGTTCAAAGTATCATATAATAATACAATAATACGATGATGATTAGGTGCACATCTCTAAGTGAGGATAGAAATTTAAATCTTATATCTATCTTGTCTGTTTGAGTAACACCACTCCAAGTGGTTATCGGTGACACTTTTGACGTTTCAACTAATTTTTCTTTTGTATTTTTGCCTTCAATCTCTCAAAATTTTCAAGTGTCTTACATTGAAAATTCCTAAAAAATTTAGCACTGTAAATTTTTTATCTAATTAAATCAAATGTGTATATTAAAATTTAAAACTAATTGTATCTATAGTTTTTAAAATTTAATGGTTCATATTTAGAACCTAAAAGTCAAATGATCAAATTTATATTTAAGATACATTTCTTCATAATCGTGCACCCATCTAGCTGAAATCCTGGATACGCCTTTGCGTCGAGGCTGGCAGGGCCTCAAGCACGGGGTCCACTAGCTGGCCCCGCAGACCCAGAGGCCTCCTTGACCCCGAGCTTGGGGCAGGGGGCCTAAAGAGGTATAATATGATGTAGATCATCTCATATAAAATATGGAGGACCATCTTTTGGTTGTTCAACAAGAATGAAGCTCTACCATAAATATTGAGAATACATTGGCTAGCACTATATCGTGTAATTTTGAAGATTAAAAATTTTGTTTCAAAATCTCTCTCTTGTATTCAAACGAGGCTATCGTTGAAGCATGAATAAGAATTATTATTATTGTGGTTTAGCAAAGAATATATCAATTTAAGGATTTTAATAACCATCTTTGGAGGCAAAGGGCTGGCGTATCGATCAAAGAAGGCGAAAGAAGTGCACTTGCAGTCTATAAGTGGAATTTAAAAGGAAAGCACAAACAAAGTTTCTCTAGAGAGGTGACACAATCTCAATACCAAGATGGTGCAAGCTCGCCAAGAAAGAGTTTTACTATCCTTTACATGCGTCTAATAATAGAAAAATAATAAATTAGAGACTTTCTACTTGCCCAAGTTCTATAATTAAGGTTGGAGGACTCAACTAAAGAGGCCACTTTGAAAGAGAGAGAGAAGATTTTAGATAGAAAATCATGGTTGTCTAGGGATGGTTCTAGATATTGTCTAGATATATCTACAAGAAAGATCTACTTAACTGTATCTTCTTGCAAGATTCTAGAAGATGTAGATATTTCTTCAAGATATTACACTAGGTCATTTTAGAAATATTATTAAAAAATCTATGATATTTCAAAAGATCAACTTTAATTTTTTCACACTCCTCCTTAAAGTGATTTTTTTGAAAATTACTCCAAGCTTGAAGATGAAGAACCCAAACGAAGCTTTAAGAAGTAACTTGGTGAATATATCATCAATATTTTCCTGACATCACACCTATGAAGTGTTTATAGTTCTTTGTTGGATGAAATGATGTTCCACCTCAATGCTTAGTTCTGGTATGGAATATGGGATTATTGCAAGCTTGATTACACTTTGATATTCTCCAAAAACTTTTTTTGGCTTAGATATAGATGAATACAAGTCTTCGGGAAGTCTTTGAAGCCATACACATTCTTGATTCTTGAGCAGTAACAATTGATGTTTTATATCCTACCTCCATAATAGATAAATAAATTGAGTCTTGCTTTTTGTTGCACCAAGAAATACCTGAGTAAAATATAGCCCAATATAGATCTTTGATCATCCAAATAGCCATCAAAATCAACATAAGTATAACCCCTTAATATCAAATCATTATTCTTTGGAAAAAATAAGCTTATATTGATCTGATGTTGAATTGCTATATTTCAAAATCCTCTTCGCAACTTTCAAGTGATGCTTTTTTTAGTGATTGCATAAATCTGCTGACATATCCTAACAGAGAAGGTAATATTTTGTCTTGGAGCATTAAAATGTAGAGGACTTCCAACAAAAACTTTAAAAGGTTTGGGATCTGCAAGAAGTGAGCCTTCGTCACTCCTTAATCTTGCGATTGTCTCAAGAGTACCAAACTTTTTACTTTGCTTCAGCCCAAACTTGTTGAGAAGTTTTTTGGCATATCCTTCTTGAGTGAAAAAATGCCTTCACTTGTGTGACTTGACAAAAGTGAAAGTTCCATCCATTGGAATTTGTTCTCTAGAAAAAAGGAAAACATTTTACAAACACTGCTATTCATTGAGAATTCTTAGCATATCTGAGGTGTGGAAAGTTTGAGTTAGTTTCACTTTAGGCATCTTTACCACAACCTTTTATCTGAACTTTAGTAAATGGTGTGTTCCATCTTTTTGTTGTTGTGGTGGTGAATTTGGTATCCTACATGCTACTTCAATATTTGTGTCACAACATTTCGTAACAAATCCATCTGACAGTTGCACCAGAATAAGACTAAGAAACTTAGTGCACAATTTATTTGAACCTTCTATATTTAACAAAGTTTCTTGGCTAGTAAGAGCTATATATATAATGCATGGTTTACTTGAACTTTCTACATTTAACTAGATTATGTGGCCGATAGGAGCTATACATAGTGCATGGTTCACCTTTCTTGAACCTTCTACATTTAACAACGTTTCCTGGATGATAGGGGCTATATATAGTGTGCGATTTACCTAATATTTCGTCATTCTTAGAAGCAACTTTTTTATTCTATTCTACTATTGATTTATGAGATCTTATTAATCTACGATTATCTATAAGAAAATTATTGTTGCTATCAGCTACAGACCTAAAGTAGGAACCTCCTCTCTCTATATAGAGTGGAAAACTTATCTAGTATTTTGACATTTTAGAAGAAACTTCTTTATTCTGCTCGATTTAATTTGGGATTTTGTTAATTTACAATAATCTATAAAAAAAAAATTTACTATCGTTGTCAGCTACCGGTCTCCCCCCTTATATATAGTAGTTGATTTACCCAGTAATCAATATTTTTGAAGTACTTAATTTATTTATTTTTTATTCGCCCTTAATTTTTTTTTATTTATGTACCTCCCCACACTCGCTCTTAATATTTTCTTATTTAATCTTTAAGAAAATCATTGTTGCTATCAACTACATACCTACGATAGCCCCCACCCCTACATGTAAAAACATGACAAGTTGAAGAGAAAAATCTGCAAAGCAAAAGTTTCTTGGACCATCAATCTATATTCCATCATGTCAAGAGGAATTTATGAGTTTAATTTCTTTATATGGATCGTATAAATTTTTTTGCGTCATTAGTTCATTTAAGATACAATGTATACTATAATTAGCTGAATCTTTTACCTATAAAACACTCATTCGCTATATATATATATATATATATATATATATATCAAATTTAATTTAAGTAAATGTTTAAAATCTACTTAGCGTGATAAAAAATTACACTATATAGATTAAATTTTATTAATTTAATTTACGGAAAAGGGTAAAAAAAAAACCCTAAACTATTGGAAATTGATCAAATATACCCTCCGTTTGATTTTGGGGTAAAAAATACCCTTACCGTTAGTATATTGACTCACTTTTACCCCTCAAAACTAACATATGCCATGTCACTTAAAAATCACATAAAACAATATTTTTTTGCTTACTTGGAAATTCAAATGGACAAAACTCTCAACATGGCAGCAACAATCCACAAGTGGGTCTAATGTGGACCAAGATGAGCCACCTTCTTTCATAGCTTCCTCTGCATTTTCTCCCAATTCTTCCTCACCAGTTTTCCCTTTTCACCTTCCTATAACTCTCTCACCATTTTCTCAACTTCTTCAGCTTCCACGAATCCCCTCACTGATCCATTTCTCGGCATGATCCTCAGCCCCACCCCAATTTCTTCCGTCACCATTCTTGCATTTAAGTGCTGCTCAGCCATAAATGGTAGTGCCAAAATAGGCACTTTAGCACATATACTTTCCAAAATAGAGTTCCATCCACAATGACTCAAAAACCCTTTGAT
>JAJOOE010001916.1:0-30446 GCA_036250405.1 Solanum raphanifolium
AGCCATATATATATATATATATATATATATATATATATATATATATGTATGTATGTATATGTATGTATGTATATGTATATGTATATGTATTTAACTAATCCTTTATCTTTAGATGATTTTATTATTTGTGGTCCACTTTTGGAACTTGTACTCGTGTTTTAGACAACTCTGTACCTCTGACTTTCAGGTTCTGGGAGGAATTCTCTTGTATATAGGTGTTGGCTTGCTTCCGTTTCGATCTTATTTTATTGTTTAGTGTTAATTTGGTTTAGTTTTACCCTTATACTCATTACTTGTCATTCTAGGTATAGATAGACTTACCTACTAGTGGGTTATAGTAGGTGTCATCATGACTCGAAGAATTAGGCCGTGACAAATAAATTCTTTAAGTAATCTCGAGAATTATCTTTTTCCCTTTATTTTACCATATGTATATTACTAGCTATAATTCTAAAAATATTTTCAGCAGTAAATCATTTTTTTATGAATTAAATTCTAATCAGATTGAGTTGGGGAGAAAATAAGCATTAACCAGTTCAAATTCCAATGAGGTTCAGTTGGTGAGAATATAATGATTGAAAATGATTAAATATTTGATTGCCTCATTAGAACAAGTAGTAGATTGTCCTAAAAGGAAAATTATGTAAAACAAACATCTACCAAGGAGAATTTTGTAAAATTTGTTGACATGGTATAAAATCTTGGAAAGCACATTATCAATGATTTCATTAAAAACAATAGTATCTTGAATCAATTGTGTACAATTAACTAACACGAGAAGGCTACACTTAAAGCTTTAATGAATGGTACACTGCATTACACAAAACCTAATGTACTCCTCCAGATCCCTTTCAATTAGTTTTTTCAAATAAAGATGTGAAATTATTCACTTGTATACAAAACCAAATAAAGACTTAACAAGGATTTTTACTAAAAGTATTAACATGTAAAACCTGATTAAAGTACTGTTGCAAGCTTATGGAATTAACATGTAGGTTGTTATCCAAAGGAAATCATGGAGATGGTGGATGTCTTTGATCTTACTAGGATGCAAGTTTGAAATCATCTCAGATACATCCTTAAAAGACATTCACCACTTCAACGATATCCTTTGACTAACAACTACAACTTCATGAAAGTCATTCACATACCAAAGAAACGGAGTGTGGCGGCTCATTGAAATATAGGGTTTTGAGGGATAAAGAAAGAAGAGTGGAGCTTTTATAGAGTAGAATAGACCTTACACTTTTTAAAAGTTTTAATATTTACCTCTAAAATTATATTATTTATAAATAGTCCTTTACTCTTGACTAAATACATATTTAGTTTTAAGTTAAGCATTGAATGTCAATTTGATATTTCAACCGTTTTAATGATTATATAGATATTTTTACTTCATAGGTATGTATTTGGTAAATATTTCATGGTGACATGACAAATTATGTGTCTTATACGTAAGCTAGTAAATGTTCTAAGAGAACAACAAAATAAAAATATAAATGACAAGATTAACATACAAAACACAATTTATTAAATTATCTTAGAGACTTTATGTAGGTTATATACACACACGTGTGTGTGTGTGGGGGGGGGGGTGTGGTTATATATATTAATTTAGAAAAATAGTTCTTTATTTTATAGGTTGGTGTGTGTATAAAATGTCTTGAGTACATAAGGTAAACGGCTAAAGAGTAATTCAATTTACATATTGTGAATCATTTATTTTTTGTAGAACCCAATTTCCATGTTTTCTAGTAGGGTTGGGCATTCGGTTCTTTGGTTTGGTTTTATCAATCTTTGGTTCGATTTTTTAGTTTTCGGTTTTAGAAAAGTGTGCACCGTATATTAAACCAAACTAATTCGGTTCGGTTCAATTTAGTTCGGTGTTTTTAAATTAGTTTTTTGGTGTGAATGAAAAGTAAAATAAGGATAAAGTATAAGATACTTAGAAATTTAAAACTATGTTAAGGAATAATGCGTACTACCGTTGAACACTTATTGTGCTAACTAAAAGACTATATTTGTCTTTATCAAGAATATTGTGCCTCCAACAATTTGTCGAGAAAAACAAGTATGAAGATGGTTCCTTTACATAATGTACATTGGTAGAAATATGTTTGAATTTCCCTTGGAAATTAATATTTCAAGTTAACTATTGAATTGTACATTTGGTGTTACTTTGATTTGTTCATGAATGATTTAATTGTTGATTGAATTTTTAATTTTTAGTTAAAAGAATGCCCAAACCGAAGAACCGAACTTCCGAAAAAATAACATTGACACCGAACCGAAAAATCCTATTTTGTAGTATTTTCTATGATCTTATTAAGTTTTTGAACTCAACAAATTTCAATTTTTAATTTCTCACCACAATCTCTGTGACTCATCAGAAAATAACTTCATTACTACAACTATCTCAAACAAAAAAAACTTACGTAACGAATATTTAAGATGAATACAGTATGTGTCTAGCTTTCAATATCACATTATAAAATTATTACATATATTACCATATATTTTGGTTAACTTCGATCAAATGATGGTTGTTATTTAAATACATCACTACCAACCTCCTTATTAGAGCCCCAAAGAATATTCATATTGGAGAAAAAATATCTCAACAACTTTTATTTCACTATTCTATTAACCCTTTTACACATCAAGCTCCGTGAAAAGAAAGATCTGTTCAACCTATCTTTACAAATGAAAGTCACATTTAGGAGACTTTCTATAAAGTAAAATTAGTAATGACGTAGTATGCAATAAATTGTGTAGCTTGGAAAATAATACTGGAGAAATAATATCTGAACTTCTTTTATTTCACTATTCTATTGACCCCTTTACACATCAAGCTCCGTGAAAACAAAGCTCTTTTCAACCTATCTTTACGAATAAAAGTCACATTTAGGAGGCTTTACATAGAATAAAATTATTAATGACGTAGTAGCAATAAATTGTGTAGCTTGGAAAATAATATAGGAGAAAAAATATCTCAACATCTTTTCCTTCACTATTCTATTGACCCCTTTACACATCAAGCTCCGTGGAAACAATGCTCTCTTCAACCTTTCTTTACGAATAAAATTCACATTTAGGAGGCTTTACATATAGTAAAATTATTAATGATGTAGTATGCAATAAATTGTGTAGCTTGGAAAATATTATTGGATAAAAAATATCTCAACTTCTTTTATTTCACTATTCTATTGACCCCTTTACACATCAAGCTCCGTGAAAACAAAGCTCTCTTCAACCTATCTTTGCGATTAAAAGTCACATTTAGGAGGCTTTACATATAGTAAAATTATTAATGATGTAGTATGCAATAAATTGTGTAGCTTGGAAAATATTATTGGAGAAAAACTATCTCAACTTCTTTTATTCACTATTCTATTGACCCCTTTACACATCAAGCTTCGTGAAAACAAAGCTCTCTTCAACCTATCTTTGCGATTAAAAGTCACGTTTAGGAGGCTTTACATATAGTAAAATTATTAATAACGTAGTATGCAATAAATTGTGTAGCTTGGAAAATAATATTAATGAAGTAATTAAATATTTAGTCTTTTATAGAAGTAATAGTAGTACTTATGTGCTAATCCTTAAAAAAAAGCCTATTTGGGGATACAATAAAAATACATCATAACCAAAAGTAACTATATTAAAAAATATCTTTTGCAGTCCAAAAGTAACTATATTGAAAATTATCTTTTGCAGTAAAGGCAGGCTAGTGGGTCTATTATTTTTGCCTCTTTATTCAAAATCATCTCTACTTAAGGCATTTTTCATTTTTAATATAGATAAATAGATTTATTTAGCATATAAAAGTTTTTTTTGAATATTTAGATAATAAAGAATTTTAACAAGTGTGATACTAGGTCAAATATGAGGTTATTGGTTAAAAGTGAGATGAGCTTAACGTGTTTTTATGAAAATTCAAGTGTTGCATCATTGCTAATACACTAGTTGAAAATATTGATTTCCATCTTGATTAATATTTGAATGAAATAACAAAAGATAAGATACAATTATATTTAATAATGTATTAACATTTTCAAATATTTTAAGAAGTCAAAAAATTCATTTCACATACTAGTCATTGACCAATAGTCAACATATATAAGAATTTGTGACAATCATTTGCTATTTAAAGGTTGCATAGACTGTAAAAATAATATCATTTTTCTAACTTATATCCAATTTATAGTTGTGATGATGAAGGCTATTGGAACAAAAAAAATTCTTCTTTTGAGGACCATCATTTTGTTATGCTTCATTTTAATTGTAAAAAGGGTTGAATACACTTCTTTAATGTGCCAATCATTTCATTGTACAAGTATATAATTGTCATGCCCCCAACCCAGCAGCTAAATATTTACCCTATATCTTATATTGAAACTACTCATAAGCATCAACATAGCTAACAAGGTTTGTATACATATACTAGCTAGATCATCTATATAAATTGGAAGACATACTAAAAAAGTGTACAATTGGTACAAAACGTAGTATAAGAAGCCTCTAATGAGTTTTTATCTGCATAACTTATGAGTTGTCAGTATAGGGCACAAAATACCAAATATAACATATGTACATAGCAAAATATGAGCTCTAGACATGAGACAGTTCTAGATGGAGGTGGAGCATACAGACAAATCAACTTGAACGCAACTTGAACGCAACTTGGCCTACTGAGGATGTCTTTTATCATATATATATATATATATATATATATATATATATAAATTGAGTGAGTGTCCGTTGAAAAGGGGATGTTGGGATATATAAAACACGTATTGATATGTAACGAAGCCAGAAAAAAAATAGACATGTATGAATGATCAAATATATTTTATTTGAAAGATGACTAATCTTGAGCATAAAAAATTTGTGTTCATAGAAGGAAAATCTATTATCAAGATTTTTGATGATGCCTATGATCAAGAATGGACCGACTGACTCGTCGTTGTTACTTACAAAGAACTCTCCATATCACCTCTCTCTTACGTATGGAATATGTCCTTTAATTATTTTACCACGATCCGAGACTATCCCCTAGACGTGAAATGGTACCTAGAAATCAAACTGCAAATAACCGCATAGAATAGTATGACACTAAGAAAATGTACATAATTGAAATATTAGGATAAGTGGAATAAAGTGTCAAATGAAAATCTCAACATATAAGATTTATATGAATACAAAGACTCATAAGCGGAAATACTAATGTCTGACATAGCCTTTAATCATAAGTGAATTTTTTCGACAAACCCTAGCTTACTTGAACATCTGAAACTGAAATAAAGTTTGAAAACTAAGATATAAACTCATTAAGTGGCATGTCCCGATCCATAAGGACTCACAAAAAAATTTCAGGCTTATAGAATCATGTACTAATAGTGATGGGATGCATCACCACGTATATTATAAGAGGCATAAGAATGCATGCAGACATTACTCAAAATATACTGAATATAAAAAATGCATAAATAGGACATAATACCATGATAAGTCTGAAAATATGAAAATGCAATGACCGAGTAAGCATAACATAAATTGATAGTCTTATTTCACAAAAGCATACACAAGGATAATGCAATATTTAAAAGATCATGATCATAACAATTGTGGGAGATACTATTAGCTAACATAAACAATGTGAGCTATAACATGGAGTTCAGTGTACTGCTCCCACACTGAAAAGAGAGTGTCCTACTTACCAAAATATGGACCATATTCATGAGCTAAGAAGGATCCACTATGTAAAGTCAATTAGACAAGGTGCTACAGGGGTACATAGTTCTGGGACAAGGGGATTTCTATTAAAGGTCTCAAGCCTTTACTAACTGGTGAGACTTCATCCCAAGGTCAACTCGGTGCTAGATAAACTCCCAACCTGAAATATGCATAATTATAACCATATTCTTTGGAACACTAAGAATTTAGTAATACTGAAATTTTCATATATACTTAACTGATAATCATCATAAGATTACCTTCATAAAAATCATAGTTTCATAACATAATCTTTGAGACACTTATTTGAAGTATCTAAATCATGATATTCATATAAACTTATTGATACTTTATCTAAAAGCATCCTTGATTCATAATATCCTTCGTAACATAATACGTGCATAGTAACACAACTTAAATCATAATCATAAAATATTGGCATAGCATAGGTTCTTGAAAATAGGAATCAGTTATACTCTCCAATTTAGGCCTAAAACGATGTTGGAGTAGGGAAAGACCCAACTATCCCTGGAAAAAAATTACCAACCAACTTCTACGGCCCCCTTTACGGTCCATAGAAGTGTTCATGGGTCATTAAAGAGTTTGTGAAAGGCAAAGAAGGAATTACGACATTCTGAAATTCAACTCCATGTTCGCATTTACAGAATGTCAACTATTACACGGTCCATAAACATGCTTGTCCTTTCGATGTCTTTCAATGTGTCTATCTTGCAAGGCTTGCTTCAGGTTGATTATTTTCTGGTCATGCTTGAGACTTTAGAGGCTCGTCGTGGCCATTGGTTTTCATTATTTGTGTTCGGTTATAATCTAGAGCAATGTGTTTGAAGGTAAGGCATTGATCCTTTAGTTATCTCTTCCTTTATTTTATTCTGAAACTCTTTTTGATCCCTTCTCTTAATGATTAGCGGTAGACTGATTATGCTTTATTAATTTGTTGTTATATTGTTGGGTCTAAGGCTATGGTCGAGGACCAGTTGGACTCAAGTTAGTTCTCTCTATCTAGGTAGCATTGTTGAGTTGGTATTATAGTTTTGATTGCATGTAACTTTTTTAGATGCTTGTGATGAAATGTATTGCATTGACTGCTCATTTGCACATGTTTTGTGGTATGATCTTTGTTCATGCATTGATAATCACAACCATTTTTAGAAAGAGTGTTTTTCACTTTGTTATTATTCTAAATTTATTTTAACGAGATTTGTACAACATGGATCACTTTGATAAACTGGTTTTCAAGATTAATGAGGCATCGAGGAAGCACTCCTTTTCTAGTTGAAACTTTAGGGATATCTAGGATGTGCTCAATTTTTACTTGACAAGCTTGCATGTTGACGCCCTTTCCTCCATTGATTTGGCTACTTGTACCTCTGGTACCATGACAAAGATGATATGTTGTAAGTCTTGGTTCAGGTCCAAGTAATGTATATGGACTTCTCATATCTCCTATGGGTCCCTCTGGCTATGTGTTTCATTATGCATAAAGAGGAATATGCATGGGGTCCTACCTTGCTTGATTAAGGTAGGGGTAGGTGTATATACTTGGTTACTAATGATTCATCTATTTCTACTACATCTCCTTCATATATATGCATTGCCTATCACCAGTATAATTGATTACTGATGGCATACTCTAGTTTTATGGAAGCGGGTTGAGTTATATTTGTTGTCTATACCTTCTAGGCTTATGGGGTCTGGATAGGTTGTTTTTGACTATATTATGTATTCTTGTGATATTTATATGATAGTTGTTAGGCTGTGGATCATATTTTTTAAATGTTAGTTATCCCTGACCTTGGGTAGTTGACTTCTCTAACATAACTTCGTTTGCGATAAGATGGTGGGATTGCGCCTCAACATATGTTCTTTGACACAATTTCTTTATCCTATGCAGCTTATTTGTTCAATTTTATTGCTTGTTCTATCATTGGATATATCCTGCTTAGTTACTTGTGTTGTACTTTCCTTACGTACTTATTGTTTGTACTTGCATTTGCTTTGAAGCCCAGTCAACGGATGCTTATTGAGTATCACTTGTTGTTACTAATATTACAGTTATACACCCTTCAGATCATAGTATGAGTTCTCACGATTGACTTGGATCTTGTGCAGAACAACCTTTGCGTTTAGGAGATTAGGGTGAGCTTTTGACATTTGAAGTTACCGGTTTCCATCTATTTGGGCTACTCTAGTCTTTATGTTGTAATTAGAGACAATCTGTACTTGTATTGTATTTGTGAAAGCTTTGTAATCATATTTTGATTAGATGCTGATTACAGACTAATGGAAGGTCTTAGGGATTGTTTTTTATATTACATTTCTGATTATTAATCTTTCTTCTCATTGTGAAAAGCTTCATGCTTCTTAGTGTTATATTCCATGTGATGGCCTTTTGCTTCTAGTTTCGGGCTATGTGTTAGGCTTAGTTACTGGTGGGGTGTAGTAGGTGACATCATGAATTTAGAAATTAGGTTGTGACAAGTTGGTATCGGAGCTCTAGGTTGACTGACATTTTTGGTGTTAGAGAAAATGCCTAGTAGAATCGTGCGAATCGGTGCAGAGAAGTAATTATGTATCTTATCTTCGGGAGACTATAGGGCATTCTTATGAAATTCTCTTTTTGACCCCTTATATTATAATTTCTTTTTGATGAACCTCTAAAATTGTTTCTTTCGAATCAACTCTCTCTTAGATGGATAACATAAGGCATTTGATGGACTTAGACAAAGTATCAACACATTCTATTAGAGTTTCAGCACTTTGTCGGGATAGAGGGCCTTAGCTAGGCACTTACACAATCCAAAGTACCCCTTAGGTGTGACATGGCGCATAGGACCCCAGGAGAGCCTACACAAGAAATCTTGTATACATTATACAAGATAAATAGAATATAGATTTGAAGGACAATTTTCCTATCATAAAAGAGTTTGGCATAAGCGGAAGTCTACTAATAATATCAAGCCATCTACTACAATATAAGAGTTGTTGGGATGTAACCCATACACCACATATATCATATGAAAACTAGAAAACATAAGGGAAGTAAATGTGTCTTGATCCTTAGAGCATTAGGACTAACCAACTCTTCGAATCTAGTGGAATGATCAACTAGCCACAAGTGTGAGAGGTAGGAGCGGCAGACCCTACATTAATGAGAGAATGTAGGCACAAGTATGTGTTAGTACATGGAATGTACTATGTATGAGGCAATATGCATAAAAATATACATGATAGTATGAATCGTTTAAGTGGGTAAGGCATGACCAACATTTGAATATTTAAAATAATAAAAAAGTTGCATCATATAAATCATAAGATATGTGAAATGCTTTTAAATTAAGAGACATAAGAATATTTTAAAGAAACATATTCATTTTGTGGGATGTTTGCTTTAACTGATAATAAGACCATGAGAACTATGTCATGAAATACGGTACATGCCCATACCAAAAGAAGGGGATTTCTACTTGCCAAAGTAGAGTCCGTACACATCCTCTTTTGCTAAAGTGGATCAACTAGCTAGGTCATTTAAGACAATCCTATGGGGGCCGGGTACGTAGTTTGGGACTAGAGGTTTCTACTAGAGACTAACTTATTAGAGCCTCCACCTCAAAGCCTTCTCGGGGTTAATCAAAATCCCAACATAATAGATAAAAATAAATTATCATCATATCATAGGAAAGACAATGATCATTATTACTTGTGGGGAATTAGCCTTAATTGACATAGAGACCATGTGAGCTATAACATGATCCCCCGGTGTCTCCCACACCGAAAAGGGTTGTCCTCATTGCCTGAGGTAAGTACCATAAACTTCTAGCTTAAATGAATCAACTAGCTAATCAACCTATGGGGGCACATATTTAAGGGATAAGGAGATTGCTACTAGAAACCCGACCTCTTCTAATGGGAGAGCTTCTATCTCATGAGATTGCTTCTAGAAACACAACCTCTACTAACGGGAGAGCTTCCATCCCATCATCAATATCCACTCGGTGCTAAGCATAAATCCCACAGAATAGTAATTTCTTACTTGACTTCATAATTCATGGAAAGGTGCCCTTGGACAACCAAACCAAGCTAGTTTCATTAAGATAGCTCCTTGTCTTTGATTCAATTAGGTGAGAAAACCTTCAACCTAAGAATCCTTTATATGTGAGAAAACCTTTCACATCATGCTAGTACGTGTTTATGAGAATATACTTTCACAAAACAACATCATCATTGGTACTTTACTCTCAAAGCACCCTTAAAACATTTGCATAGATTTCATAAAATAATGCATAGGTCCATAATTTACCTCTTGAGGTTAAAAAATCACTTTCAATCATCAACTCTTAGAAAACATGGGTTTGATATGGATTTCATCATAAATACATGTAAAACTTGCAATACATGCTTAATTTCATAAAACTCTTCCTTGAAGATCAAAATTCCACATCATATGATTCATAACTTGAAAACATGGGGATTACATGGGTTCATGTGGAAATCATCATAAAATCACAGTATTTAATCAATTCATTCATAAAAGATCATAATTCAATCAATTAAATCAATAATGAAAGGAACTCATGATAATTGAAGTAAATCCTAACTCAATTGGGGAATTCTACCTTTTGAATAAGAGGAATTTGGGAACTCCATGAATGGAAGGAATCATGGATGAAAACTATCATACCTTGATTCCAAAAGCTAGCCTTCAATGGAGGAGTTGAGACCTTGACTTGAAACCCTAGGATGAATATTCTTCTTCTTCAAGTTTCTAGAGAGAGAAATTTTTAGAGAGGAGATTTGGTTTTCTTTTATGAATTTGGAAGAATGAAGTGAATGGGTTAATTTGGGGGTTGAAAAAACTTCTATAGGGGTCTTAATGAAGGGTAAAACGACGTAGTATAGGAACTAATTAATTAGGAAAAGACCCAACTACCCATGAAACTCAACTGCCAGCACTGACCCATAACCCACCACCAACGGATTGACCAATGGTCCATCCTGCACACCCGTGGTTGGTTGTAACACCTCAGATCTCAAAATGAAGAAAATCCTAGTCTTCCAAAAGTCGGTGCCAGTACTAATGAAACCACCCACGGACCGTAGGTAGAACCATAGACCGTCGATGGGGTTCTATCGCTAAGATACAAATCTTGATGATCTCATATCCCATGTCTGACCGTTGGTGAGGGTTAGTAGCCAATCGGAGGAAATTGGTTGTTGGGTCAATTTAAAATGGTCATATCTTTTAGCACATGATAAATTAGGTGGACCATGACCTATCATATGAAACATAATTGAATAATCTTTCCAATGCCACCGAGTTTGCTAAAATACCATCACCGAGTAAAAAGTTATGCTTGTTTTAGTGAATCCCTACCAGGCAGAGCTTGACTGACGACTCCTACCGACGGTTGGTAGGTCTACTGACAGCCCATCAATCTTGTAGTAGGTTGCACTCATCAGATTTAAGTCAGGGTCATATTTTTCCTTTCCCTTATGCGTTGGGCACATAAACTACGTCATTTGATGCCTAAACTACGTCCTTTTATTCAATTTAAACCTAATAACTTAGTCAGACATAACCAGAACCCTCATTCACCTTAAATCATCCAAACTTAGAGAAAATAAGAGAAGAAAGAGGCTCCAGTTTCCCAAGAACAATCAGAAGGTTTGCTTCAAGTTTCAGCCCCGAAATTGAAGGATTTCTCTGTAGATTTCTTTACTAGGCATGTGGGATTTCACTAGTGGGTTCCTTTCATCCACTAAGTCCTAGAATTTAGTCAGCTCCTTGATTCTCCATATCTTGTTTAGAACTAGGGTTTCTAAAACCTTGGATATTTACTGCGATTTAGCTGTTGTAGTATCCTAAATCGAAATAACATGTTTTCTTGGGAAGTTTTCTCGATTCCTTGTATGAAACTCAGAACCCTAGTTTGTGTAGATTATCCTAGTTAATGAAATACACTTCCTAGGTCAGTTAAACAGATAATCATGCTTTAGATTTCGAATGTCACATTATCAGTATATAAATGTTGAATTCTCAGTTAGCATGTCAGTATTTTGAGCTATTCAGTCTATTGGTTGCATTTGTATCATATACATATTCAGTTGGGAGTAGACTTAACACCGAGTGGACTAGGGTTCCCCGTACCCTTATAGTCCCAAAACTATGTGCCCCCTAAGGATTATAAGTCTCTTAAGTTGGGCATCAGATTTAGTGATCATGCCAGTCATGCCTTTATACCCCTTGCAAGGTATATTGGGTCCTCTCGATGGGGCGTATACATTGGACTCCACGTTTAGCTCGCGTGGTTTTATATCGGTTAATAGTAGCTCCCACAGTCAGACACTTATTGCATTGACTAGGTTTTCAGTACATACTTCAGTATTCAGTTTAGCATGTCATGTTCATGAGTAGCACTTGGTCATTGCATTCAGTTTAGCTTTTCAGTTATCTTTTCATTATTTACATTCTTGCTCAGTTTACAGTATTGCTCACTTATGCCTTGTTTAAGCTTATATGTACTTGTTTAGCTTAGTATCTATATCCTTCATTCTCAGTACATTCGAAGTACTGACGCATACTCTATGCTACATCCTTTCATGATGTAGTTTCAGGTACTCAGCATCCAGATCGCGCTTAGATCGATTCTCGATCCGCATTTCAACAACTTCAATGGTGAGTCCTCATACTTCGATTCCTCCTTACAGAATGGCTCCAGCCGATCTTAACGAATTGGAAGAGCAGTTGAAAGACCTTCTTGATATAAGCTTCATCAAACCTAGTATCTCTCCATGGGGTGCTCCAATGTTGTTCGTGGAAAAGAAAGATGGTTCTCTTAGAATGTGCATTGACTATCGTCAGTTGAACAAAGTCACCATCAAGAATAAGTATCCCATCCCCAGGATTGATGACCTGTTCGACCAACTTCAGGGTGCTAGTTGCTTTTCTAAGATAGGCCTCAGATCCGACTATCATCAACTCAGAGTTAGAGATAGTGACATTCCAAAGACAACTTTCAGGACTCGATACAGTCATTATGAATTTGTAGTTATGTCTTTTGGACTAACAAATGCTCCTGCGACATTCATGCAGTTAATGAACATGGTATTCAAACAGTATTTGGACTTGTTCATTATCGTCTTTATTGATGATATCTTCATTAATTCTCGGAGTGAGGAGGATCATGCGACTCATCTGAGACTTGTTCTACAAACTCTCAAAGATTGCCAGTTATTTGCTAAGTTCAGCAAATATGAGTTTTGGTTTCAGTCATGTTCTTTCCTTGGTCATATGGTATCAAGTGAAGGGATCCCAATGGATTCTAAAAAAATTGAGGTAGTGAAACACTGGCCCAAACCCACCTCTCCAACAGATATTAGAATTTTCTTGTGTTTGGCCAGTTATTACAAGATATTTGTTGACGGATTTTCATCCATAGCTTCCCCGTTTACTAAGTTGACTCAGTAAAAGGTCAAATTTCAGCGGTCAGATGAGTGTGAGAAAAGTTTCTCAAAACTGAAGACTAGGTTGACTACAACTCATGTCTTGACTCTACCAGATGGTTCAAACGGGTATGTAATTTATTGTGATGCATCCAGTATGCCTAGGTTGTGTGTTGATGCAGCGAGGTATGGTCATAGTTTATGCTTCTAGACAACTTAAGGTCCATGAGAAGAACTACCCGACTCATGACCTCGAGCTTGCGGCCGTAGTATTTTCCCTAAAGATTTGGAGAAATTACTTGTATGGTGTTTGTTTTGATGTGTTCACAGACCATAAGAGCCTCCAACATGTGTTCACCCTGAAACAGTTGAATCTTCGTCAGAGGAGATGACCTGAATTCCTCAAGGACTATAAGATGAATGTGTTGTACCATCTGAGTAAGGCCAATGTAGTGGCTAATGCTCTCAACAAGTTGTCCATAGGTAGTATATCACATGTTGAGGAAGAAAGGAAAGAGCTAGCCAAAGATTTTCACCAGTTTGCTCGCTTAGGAGTTTGCCTTACGGACACATCAAATAGTGGGGTAATAGTTCAGAATGGGTCAGAATCGTCATTGGTAGCGGAGGTTAAGGAAAAACAAGATAGTGATCCTATATTACTTCAATTAAAAGGTGTTGTAGAGTCCTAGTTATTGGTGTGAAGCGCATCACATCTATAATTATGAGGCTGCAACATTTAGGAACTATCTCACTTCTTTCATATTCATTTCTAGCGATAGAGTTTATCTCTATAAAAGTTTCTTTCTGACTCGTGCTTGCACGTATCTTTCAAATCATGCCTCCACAAAGAGTTGTCTGAGGTCGTCATGCTAGAAGGAACATTGAGGAGCAAGGGGTACCCAATGCACTAGAAGTGCAACCCCAAAGAGAGGTCACTAATGCTGAGTTCAAGGAAGTTATCTGGATGTTGAGTCAAGCTGTGACCAACCAAGTTGGGAAACAAAGAGGGGTTCGATAGGAAATGGCTGATACTTTTAGGGAGATCATGCTAGTCATCTCAGAATAATCCTTCAAACTCTAAAGGATAATGAGTTATATTCTAAGTTTTCTAACTGTGAATTTTGGATTGAGTCTGTGGCATTCTTAGGCCATATTGTTTCATGTGATGGAATTCGAGTTGATACTCAAAAGATAGAGGCAGTGCAGAACTGGCCTAAACCCACGTCTCCAACTGATATTAGGAGTTTCTTGGGATTGGCTAGCTATTATAGCAGGCTCGTCGAGGGGTTCTCATCTATTTCATCTCCTTTGACTAAGTTGACTCATAAAACAATTAAGTTTCAATGGTCTGAAGCTTGTGAGAAAAGCTTTCAGGAATTGAAAAAATGGTTGACTACTGCCCCAGTATTGACCTTACTAGAGGGTACTCAAAGTTTTGTGGTATATTGTGATGCGTCAAGAGTCGGTTTGGGTTGTGTGTTAATGCATAATGGCAAGGTTATAACTTATTCCTCCACACAGCTTAAGATTCACGAGAGGAATTACCCAACCCATGATCTAGAGTTGGCAGCTGTAGTATTCGCTTTGAACATATGGCGTCACTATCTTTATGGTGTTCATGGAGATGTGTTCACCGATCATAAAAGCCTCCACTATGTATTCAGTCAGAAAGAACTTAATCTTAGACATAGGAGGTGGTTGGAGTTACTCAAGGATTATGACATGAGTATTCTCTATCACCCCAGTAAGGCTAATGTTGTTGATGATACCTTGAGCAGGTTATCTATGGGCAGTACTTCCCATATTGAGGAAGACAAGAAAGAGTTAGCTAAAGATGTGCAAAGACTTGCGCGATTGGGAGTTCATTTAATGGATTCCAATTAAGGAGGAGCGGTGGTGATGAATGGGGCTGAATCATCATTAGTGTCCGAAGTTAAAGAGAAACAAGACCAAGATCCTATTTTGCTTGAGTTGAAGGCAAATGTTCATAAGCAAAAATTGATGGCTTTTGAACAAGGGGGAGATGTTGTATTGAGATATCAAGGTAGATTGTGTGTGCCAATGGTGAATGAACTTCTAGAGAGGATCATAGAGGAAGCTCATAGCTCCAGATAATCTATTCATCCGGGTTCCACAAAGATGTATCATGACTTGAGAAAAGTCTATTGGTGGAGTAGTATGAAGAAGGGTATCACATAGTTCATTGCTAAGTGTCCAAACTAACAACAAGTCAAGGTAGAGCACCAGAGGCCCGGTGGTATGGCTCAGAATATAAAGATTCTGGAATGGAAGTTGGAGATGATCAATATGGATTTTATTACAGGTTTACCATGGTCTCGCAGGCAGCATGATTTGATTTGGGTGATTGTAGATTGAATGACTAAATTAGCCCACTTTTTGTCGGAATGGACTACCCATTTAGTAGAGGATTATGCTAAGTTATATATTCAAGAGGTAGTCAGACTTCATGGAGTTTCTGTGTCGATTATTTCAGATAGAGGTGCACAATTTACTACACAATTTTGGAGGTCATTCCAAAAAGGCTTGGGTTCGAAGGTGAATTTGAGTACTGCTTTTCATCCTCATACTGATAGCCAAGAAGAGCGCACTATACAAACTTTAGAAGATATGTTGAGGGCTTGTGTGATTGACTTCAAGGGTAATTGGAATGATCACCTACTTCTCATAGAGTTTGCTTATAACAATAGTTACCACTCTAGCATCTGAATGGCTCTGTTTGAGGCTCTTTATTGGAGAAGATGCAGATCTCCTATTGGATGGTTTGAGGTTGGTGAAGCTGGGTTGATAGGACCAGACTTAGTTTATCAAGCTATGTAGAAGGTGATGGTTATTCAAGAGAGATTGAAAACAACACAGAGTCGTCAGGAATTCTATACAAATGTTAGGAGAAGAGACTTAGAGTTGAAGTAGATGATTGGGTTTATTTGAAGGTTTCACCTATGAAGGGTGTTATGAGATTTGGCAAGAAGGGGAAACTTAGTCCCCGGTATATTGGCCCTTACAGAATATCCAAGAGGATCGGTACCGTAGCTTATGAGTTGGAGCTACAGCAAGAGTTAGCAGCGGTCCATCCAGTATTTCACCTTTCTATGTTGAAGAAGTGTATGGGCAATCCTTAACTTATCATACCTACTGAAGATATTGGTATTAATGATAGCTTATCTGATGAGAAGATTTCTGTTCAGATTTTAGATCGCCAGGTTCGCAAGTTGAGAACCAAGGAGGTAGCATCAATCAAGGTTCTTTGAAGGAATCAATTTATTGAGGAAGCTACTTGGGAAGCTAAGGAGGATATGAAGAAGTGATACCCACATCTCTTCAAATCTGGAGAAATTCCAAATTGAGGTACTAATCCTTTTCTTGGCATTTGTTTTAAGTTGGCATGTTGTATTTATATTTTGCTTGTTGGGTGTTTGAGCTGATGTTATATGTTACACCCTTAGTCTACTTAGAGTAATCTCATTCAAGGACGAATGTTCCCAGTGGAGATATTCTAACACATCGCTATTTGAAAGAACTAGAATAAGAGAGAAACTATTTTCGGAAAGATTAAATTTGGAAATTTTGGCAAGTTATGCAAAGTATGAGTTTTGGGTTAACTTCAAATGACCATAACTCTCAGTACATAATGATTTAGGTGGTCCATAAGATATAAAATGAAAGGTATGTGAATTATCTTTCCAAAGCCACCAAATTTGCTAATTTTTGAGTTCGAATGAGGGAGATATGCCTGTTTGAAGTCGGGATGTCCAGTTAAGGAAAGTTACCCGGATTTAAGAGGGGTATTTTGGCCTTTTCCTTACCCAATTAAATTAAAACAAAAATTGGTAATATCTAGGGGTTTAAACTGATTTGGTTCAGTTTTACAAATCCTAAAATATGCTAGGGCTTCGAGAGAAGTTCAAGAAAAGGAGAAAACTAGAAAAAGTCAAGCGTTCGTCAAGTTCTTGAGGATTTTCATTGCGGATTTCGCCAAGGGTTGATCCCTAAAAGGTATGTGAGTTCACATAGCGTTGGGTTCGTTCATCCATGCACCAATCATGATTTAATTCAACATAGTTTCATTCTTAAAAGTAAAGGATTTGAGTTCTTGATGAGTTCATTCAAGTTTCTCTAAAAATCTTAAATTGTTGAAGTTTAATGAGTTCCACATGAGTTTTAAGGTTGTTTTTTAGTAGATTCTTGTATACTATTGCTGCATATTCGAATATAAGTGATTGGGGATGACCATTCGATTCTAGATGAATTAGGGTCAAAAAATGAGTAAGGAATTTTGTCTAATTTTCTGGGAAAAGGGGTGGGGCGCCGCTCCACTCAGTGCGCCCCAACCAAGGTTCTGTAGTTAAGGGTTGGGGCCCTGCGCCACTTAGTACACCAGGGTCACCATGTCCTCTACCCTTTCCCACTTCTTTCTGTTTGAGTTCCCTCGAATCGTACCTATGTTTTATATTGATTTCTACACTCTAAGTTATGTCTAAACATCATGAGATCATCCATAACATAAGATCATAAACCTTGAATCCATAATTCAAATTCAAGGTAGAGCTAAGAGTCAAGTTTAGAGAGTTCTTAGAATCTTTTCAAAGTCTTTTACAATCGTTTTAAACTTGTTTTAAAGACTTACACATTGAGTTTGAGAAAGAGTAGAGCCAAGTTCATTTCTTCAAAATGATATATAGGAACTAAGTATTCCCAAAGAGTAAATGTTTTCACATTTAAGATGAGAGGAAACACCGATTTCCAAATGAGTTTTCATAAGTAGTTATGAGTACCATCTCTTTTAAGAGAAAGATTTTGAGTAATAAACTCAAACCACAGAAAGAGTTATGTTTTTAAACATATGAGCTGAGTATATTTTTGTGAGTAGTATTGAGCACCGATATGGGGACGAGTTTAGATAACTCAAGTCTCCATAAACCATGTAGCCAACGTGGATAGAAAGGGTCATACTTTTTAGATGATTCCTTAATGCTTTTAGCATAGACTAGTGGATCCACATAGTTGAGTAGTTCTATTCCCCGACAAAGTATAGGGCAGTTCTGGAAGCGTGGGCGAGACGTTGTATCATCACATAGCTCATAGTGATGGTTGTCGGTTAGAGAATCTCCCACAAAGTTATTTTGTATCTTTATATATACAAACAAAGTTTATATTGTATTTTTTTCTAATACATTGAGTTTTTGTTTATTGTTTAAAGTCTTTTCTTTCTACTACATCATATTTACTACTTTATATTGAAATGAGTTGAGCAGAATTGAGACGAGGTAAGTGTTTCTTTCAGTTCTAGTTCAAGCTTATGTCTTGTTTTAAATTTCCCCTCACACGCTCGTACATTCTATGTACTGACGCCATTTGGCCTGCATCCTTTATGATGCAGATACAGGTAACCAACATTAGCATCCAGCGCTTTGTTGATCCAATTGAGCATTTTCAGAGTCATTTGGTGAGCCTCCTTAATTTTCGGAGGACCCCTTATATATTGCTTTGTCATTTAAGTTGTTAGGATGATCAGGGGTCTTGTCCCCACATCCCTCATAGTATTAGAGGTTTCATAGACAAATAGTTATAGTTCATTAGTCTTATTCATTTAAGTTGTTTTGATTGTAAGAATTGAGTTGCCTTTATATCTAGTTGAATGTTTCCTTCATAAAATTCTAGTTTATTTCATGGATTTATCTTTGTTGAGTAAGTCTTCCACTGAGTAGTAAGCCAAACCAAGGGCTCGCTTGGTGCCAGTAATGGTTCTCGAGTGTCAGTCCCGCCTAGGGTGTAGAAACGGGGCACGAAAGTTTTGATCCATTTAGATACCTAATAAAAAAGGAAAAATAAAATAAGAGTATAGTGATAAAAGTATATGCATAATGAGAGGCAGCAAAAATTATAATAACTTCAAAAATATATTTTCGTTACAAGATAAACCCATGCTCATATAAAGTAAATAGAATTACAAATGAAGCAACAACACTACATCAAAATATTATAAAAAAAGATGAGAAATACGAAAAAGTCACCTAACAAATTAATGTGGTGTCAAAAGGAATGAAAAAATCAGTTATGCACATCAAAATTTTTTTTTTTTTTTAAAAACTCATGCTATACCAACCAAAGGAAGGTTTTTGTCAAATTTTTTCCTTCCTTCTAAATTGTAATTCTAAAAGTCATGCTACCTTCTTTGCAAATTGGCAGTACTTGATATGAATTAATACAAATATATTGTTTCAATTCAATTAAATTGGAAGCACAAAATGTAGAACAATTTTCTAAAATATCTTATACATTATGTGGAATTTTAATAAGAGTAGATAAAAAGACTTAGCCATATTATTATAATGTATCACTCGAAAAAGTATTCAGTTTTTATTTTTATAAGTTTGTCTTCAAGAATTCCAATAAGAGTAGATGAAAATACGTGATTACAATATTATTTATTTATTGCACCATAACGTACCATTTACTTTTTTAAATGTTTATCTTGAAGATTTATGTCTCTATGGAGTAATATTTATTAGTAAGATATATAATCATATATTTATACCAAAATATTATAGGTTCAATCACGTACAAAACTCAAGATTTGCAGACGTACTTTTTTAATTTTGCATTTTTATTTGTTATTGTTTAAGAAATAAGTTAGTCTTATGGGGTATAAAAGTCCATTTTTTATGAGTATGTAATTCAACTTTTTAACTTAATGATTTCTTGCTTAATCACCCCTTTATGTAATTTAAATACTATTATTAAATTAGATATTTAATTAGGAATTAATTGAATTAAGTGAAAAGGTCAATACACATTCAAGTAATTAAAATGATATAGTATTTACGGAAAAGGGACTAAAATGCTCTCAACAATTTGAAATGGTACAAAATTACCCTCCATTCACCTTTCGGTCCTCAAATACCCCTGACGTCAACCTTTGGGCTCAAACCTACCTTTATTTCTTATTACTCACACTCATAAGGTTGATGAAGGGTGAATTTATACCCACTCTCATAGTTTTAGGGCAATTTAGGCCCTTCTCCATTAAAATAATTTGGAATTACTTAATAGATGGGATCGTATATTTGGCCTGATTTTGGGTTCCATGGTAAATATTTTAAAAGAAATTTCTACTATCTATACTCTCCCCCTCCTCCTCCTCCCCCAATAACTTCCTCTCCACACTATTTTTCTTCTTTGATCTTGTCCACCATTTTAAATTTTAATTTTTTTCAACTGATGATAAATTAAAAAAAAGGGAGAAAAAAAGGAGAAAAATAACAACAACATTTATTTATGAATGGTTAGTTCAATAGAAGATGATTTAATTAAGCAACTATGTACGTATACTGTAATTTTTCTTTTGCCTGTATCCAAAATTCAAAATAAAAGAATGAAATAATTAACTTTTTTCGCTATCTCCGCCCAACATGAAAATAATACAAATTCAAACAATATGAACATGTAAGTTCATTTCAAGTTTGAATCCTTGATATATTAATTAATTAAGAATAAGAGATAAAAAAAATAATTAAAAGAGGAAAAGGAACAAGACAATTGGATAACAGATAGAAAATATAATATTAATAAAAATATATTAATCTTTTTTTAGATTGACAATCAAACAAGGCGAGTACCGATTTTAGTTAGATCTCCAAATATGAATTGTGTAATAAATTGGGGGTTGATTTAAAAATATGTCAATACAAAGATGTCATGAAATTAATATTTATGAATATTAGTTTCAAGCTTATTGGGTCAAAATATGAATCATATGTAGCTATCATTATTTATTTGAGAAGGGTTTAAATTAAGACCAATCAGATTTGGCAACATAATAAATAAATATTTAATAATTTTACTTTAGAGGAGTTGTTAAAAATAAGGGAAAATATGAACCAAAGGTTTGCATCGAGGATATTATTGAGCCAAAAGGTTAGCATGTGGGATAATTGAAGGCCAAAAGATGGATGAAGGGTAAAAAGTTTCTTGAGCCAAATGGTTAAATATTTTAAATGGTACATATAATTTTTTAAAAATTAAATTTATAGAGGGGAAAAAACGTAATCCAATTGTGGCTTCTTGTACAAGTACATAGGAAAAATAAAATTCTTTTTTTCCAATAGCAAGCTAAACAAAATATTTGGAGCCCAAGGTTAAAATTAGTGGCACATAGTAGTGTACATATTCATTTTTTATGACGATAGTGTCCGGACGCGCTTGCACATTCCACTGTGTACCTATTACCTCCTATCAGTATAGGGTAATTTTGTGATCAAAGTTTAGACAAATTGGAATCCTCCAGTGACTTTTGCTTCCGACTGAGATTTTGAACTTACAAGGTACCAGAGTTAGCTGTAATGATCCAGAAAACAACTTCATGAAAACCATCGTTCAAAACGAAGAATTAAACAAATCCTACATGACATTAGAAATATAGTAGGGTATGAACTACCACAAGATTCTTGAATAATAGCAAATTGAGCACTGAACCAAGATTCTAAAATTATGAAAGACACATCATATAGACATCATCATAAGAAAACATGGTTGCACATCGAGCCCAACAAGAAGAATTACAAGCACAATAATGGTAATATCTAGATATATCAGCCTAACAGATACGCTCCAGTAAATCTGAGCACTATTGCTAAAGGCAGAGAACCAATAACACATATTATTTGCTTCATTAACTTATATTTCCAACTTATGTTTGAATGATGACACTAATTCTAAATAATTTGTGCAAAATCAAAATAAAAATGAGACATTCAAAATCTGTGAAAAGAAGGCATAAATCTAAACAAGGAAATCACACACTACTAGAATCAAGGAGATTGACTCGCATAAAGATGAAAACCAGAAGAGCCAGCAACATACCACAAGGAAAGCTCACCCTACGAGAATCAAGAAAGAATGACTTGTTTAGTTGCAACAAGTGATTTTGGTATTTGTGGACAATAGGAAGCACTGAATTAGACGAAACTTACAATGAACAAATGTATATATTTGTATCCTGAAAAATAAATACTTAAAGCAAGATAACCACAATTGTACGTATTGAAATAACTTGCTCAGATACAGATATTCAAGTCAAAATGACAGATCAACACAAAAAAGACAATGACAAGACAGAGAAGTTAGCAATGTTATTCACACAACTTTCCTTTTTGAATGTATCTTGAATGCATACTCCTTTCGTAAGTTGATGTGATTATCAAATTGGTCATTCTGGTAACTGGAAACCTTAAATTGGAAAAAGATAGCATCATAAGGAAACAAAGTACAATTAATCAATTAGCTATACCTTTTCCTTAATTGATTCAATATGATGCAACAACTCTTTCCCACTCCTTTTTTGTAAGCAAAATACATATGCCAAAATTTAAAATATTTTTTATGTCAGCACGAAAAGCAACATATTTGCGTATGCTTTAAAGCTTCACAACTTGTGAAATAAAATCCATCCTTGAGTCACAGTACTGACATAAATACTCTGGATCCAAATTGATGCTTCCCCCAAATATCCCAACCATGCAAGCTTGTTGAGCACAGTCTAGATGGGAAACATGTCCAAATATATAGCCATCTACTGTTGCTTCACATCAAATATAAATGTACCCATCATAGTCCAAATCAATAAATTTATAGCAAAGGTTACAACAGTAGTCTCGGCAAAAACTAGGCTCAGTGCAACAAATATCACAAAGCATGGTCTCCAGAAAAAGCTGACACTGCTCCTAGATTCCTCAGGCATGCTTTGATTTCGTGGTAATTTGGATTTTGTTTTTATTATTCTTCTTCTTTCTCTTGTAGCAACTTTCTTCTCTTCCAGACGAAAAAGATAATAACTACAAGGGAATTGGATTAGCTAGAGAAGGTGGTGGTGGTATACCTTCCCTTCCTGTTCATGATCATCTTCCATCAGCTCGTGAGCTAGAGCTAGCACCAAATGAAAGAGCTATGGTCTTTATGCATAGGCCTCGTGAAATACTACCTCTCCATCCTGATGCTTCTAACACCCTCTACATAGAGGGACTTCCTCCAGACAACTCCAGAAGAGAAGTAGCTCGTATCCTTTGAGATGTCATTTACTAAATCATTATAAATTTCTGAATATATTTATTGCTTGTTCCCTAACTGCACTTAAAAGATATTTTTCATCCTTTTGTGGGCTACATAGAAGTCAGACTTGTTAGAAAGGAAGAAAAACATGTAGGTTGATGTTTATGTCATTTCTATTAGTGTAGTATTTATCTACCAGCTGATGTTTAGAAAAAAACTTCATTTTCTAGTGTGATGGAGATACTCTTACCCTTGTCTTTGTGGATTTCGTAGATCTAGCGTGTGTAGCTATTGCTTTGAGTGCATTGCAAGGTGATTTCGTTTCCCAATGATAATAATCCACTGTCCAACTTCTTTATAATACCATGAAAAGTTTCTTTAAAAGTCACTAACAGAGATTGGACAGTGGATTATTATCATTGAGAAAAAAATCACCTTGCAATGCTGCACACACTGGATCTACGAAATCCACAAAGCTAAGGATAAGAGTATCTCCACCACGCTGCAAAATGAAGCTTTTATTAAAACATCACCCGATAGATAAATACTATACTAATAGAAACGCCATAAACATCAACTTGCATGTTTTGATTCCTTTCTAACAAGTCTGATTTCTATGGAGCCCACAAAAGGACAAAAAAATATCTTTTAAGTGCAGTTAGGGAACAAGCAACATATATATTTAGAAATTAATAATGATTCAGTTAATGACATTTCAAGAGATATGAGCTACTTCTCTTCTAGAGCTGTCCGGAGGAAGTCCCTCTATGTAAAGGGTTTTAGAAGCACCAGGAGGGAGAGGTAGTGCTTAACGAGGCCGCAACATAAATACCATAGCTATTCCATTTAATGCTAGCTCTGGCCCACGAGCTGATGCAAGTGGATTACAAACAGGAAGGACAAGTATACCACCACCACCTGCTCTATCTAATCCAACTCCCTAGTAGTTATTAGCTTCTCCTTCTGGAAGAGAAGAAAGTTGCTACAAGAGGAAGAGGAAAAATAATAAAAACAAAATCGAAATTAACAAGAAATCCAAGCATGCCTGAGGAATGTAGGAGCAGTGTCAGGTTCAGCTTTAGGTTTACCAAACTTAGCTTCAGTGATTACCAAACTTCTACAACATTTGTGGCCATCCTTATAAATAATGGCTCTGATAGGAGAACCAGACAATAAAGGTTGCATTCGGTCTCAGAAGATGTAGTCCTATCTTTCATATCTAAATCAAAATCAATATCTAAATAAAAAGAACAAAGTTTTATTTTTAAATTGATGTAAACAACTGAATAAATCTCTACATGCTATATACTAAAGAGCCTTGTCGAAGCTAACCTTTTGAGCTTGGTGACTGCTTAGAAGGAATCACCCAACTGAATGAGGGAAAGAATTAGTTGATATCCATACCGGGATACTCAGATTTGAGATACTTTTTCACTGAAATCTTACTTCTAAAAGCATTTTTCTTTCCATCTTTTAGAGCCTGAAAACTCTGCGGAAGATATAAATATCTATCCTTAAAGGTGCCTAAACCCATAGCTCTTTTTCCTGCCCCCAGCCCCACTTATCACTAGCATTTGGCCAATCTACAGGAGAATATGGTAAACCTTTTCCAGAGTCATACTCTGGAACTGGATAAAGTTGAAGCCCAATTTAATTAATTCTAGATGCACTCCCATTATATACAACAAGTGTACGACTCTGCCCTACCTCCTCTTTGGCCGACATTTAGCTGGAAATATCTAACACTGTCGATACTAATAAGACTATAGAAAAATAAAGAAGAAACGTCAGAAGTCCACACCAGAAAGTAATCCAGTTTTGGCTATAAACTAACTCTTGGAGAAAGAAAAAAACAACTAAATGAGAAAAGCCAAAAGTTTGGCATACTCCCCAGGAAAACAAGACACATATGCTTTAGATGAAGATAAATGTAAGACATTTCAGTATGAGCTACAAAAACACTCTCATCCTAAGGAAAAAAGAAAAACAAAAAAGAAACATCAAAGCTGACCAGCAGAATGTTTGTGTATAATGCAGGATGCCTGACATAAACAACTACAGTTCCAAGCCACCTTTGGCGTGTAATTATTAATGTTGTTCAACCTGTATTACTAAGATACTTAGTTTAATGAGTATTTTAAAAACTTATAAACTTTAAAACAATAAAGAAAATAGAATCTGAAAAAATTAGAAATAATAAACAAAATATTTTTCTCAAACAAGAAAATTGAGCTCATAGAATGCACAATGTCCTTGAGGAAATTCTTCCCCTCAAGTATCTGAGGTTAATGAAATATATCCTCCTAGGCTAATGATATTAATCACCGGTGTATTAGGTACCAAAAACTAAGGTGTCGGGAAACGACTCAACAACAGATAAATACACTTAGATTACTAGATTTAGTAGAAGAAGAAGTTCAGAAATTAGTTATTTGTTATTGAAAAAATAAGAGGAAGCCCTTTTATATATAGACAACAGAGGGTAGTGTGAACGGGTGCTTATTTTGCCTTATAGGAATGGTCACAACCCTTTCAAAAAGTCACAACCCTTCAGAAAAGTCACAGTTTTATGAAAAAAATGCAACTTTTCATAAAAGATACAACTCTTTAGAAAAGTCACAACTCTTCAGAAAAGTCATAACTCTTCATAAAAGTTCACAACTTTTCATAAAAGTAACAACTCCTCAGAAAAGTCAAAACTCTTTATAAAAGTCACAACTCTTCATTTTCCATTCACACCTTTTAAAACCTAACAATTACTCGTGGCTCTAGATAAATTGTGGCCTTCAAGGGTTCTTTTTTAATAGATCCTACAACAGCTCATCCGTAATATGGTATCAAATCCTTTCAGTAGGTACATATCTAAGGTTCTAATGAGTTCAGAAAGTAGGATAAAACACAAATCTCCTTTCAGAAAAGCAGTATGTAGAAGCACAAACAATCTCAATCTCACGTACTTATATTTATCTTTCGAAACAATTTCTTTAGAAATCTAATTCCTAGGTGGAAAAAAGTTACTTAATATTTGTTGTGAACATTAGCATTTGATACTCTATCAAAAATTATACAACACATTTTTGGTTTCTTCCCATTAATGTTATGTTTTGAATTTACTTCACCCTTAATTTTAGAAAAAAACAATCAGCTTGGCCATATATTTGATTAAACTTCTTACTATTTATAGGAGACAGTTCCATTTAAAATAGGTAGGTAACAATTAGTACTATTATTAAGTGGCAGAACTAGGTATTGGCAATGTTGTTAATTGGAAACCCTTTGTTGAAAAATTATACTGTGCAATTAAGGCAAACCTAATCTTCCTAGTTATATGTAAATTGTTGAATCCCCTTAACACAAGGGAAGATACTTGTATAGTGGAAAATGGAGTTCAAAATCTATTTAGATCATATATTCAAGTCTTAGGTGTACAATCTAGTATTTATCTCCATCAGCCACTGCTGTAATTACGTCCGAGAGTCCTACTTAAACCATTTACCAACTCCAGATTAATTGTTTATAAATAGCAATTGGCACTTGATACATTCTATAAGTTATTTTGGGTATGGGTTGTGGGCCGCTCATGTGGACCGACCCAATATAGTTTTTGAAAAGAAGATAAACACTATTTTGAAAGTGTGGGAATGGTTGCATTGTTTAACCGTAACATATAGTCCCTTTAAAATAGTTCTTAAAGCTTGAAAAAAGAGAGAAATATCATAAACAAAAGCAAAGAAAAATAAAAATGACGGACCATTTATTTTTTAACATTGACATCAAACATTCTAAGAGGATACTCAGTTTGTGGCATTACACTTTGTTTCCTTGAGATTCAAAGTCCGATTAGGAGCAACTCCTCAACAAAGATATCATTGATAAGTTTTTCTCTATTGTTAACAGATACACAATCTTATTCCTCTTACTTTAATAATTACATTGGTAACAGGGCGAGGTTAATTGTTCCATGAGTGAGATGTTATTTCTTGAAATAAGCAATGCTTAAGTGTTTTTTTGTGCAATTTTTCTTATAGAAAAATAATAATTTGGATCTAGAGAATAGAAAATCCGAGAACATGAAAATAATATTGATTGTTACCTTTAACAAATATCAGTAGACGAGAATCTGATCGGATATAGATCCGATGAGAATTGAACTCGTAGTCTTTTGATCTAAAATCAGACGTGTTACGATTGTTCCACGAATCTGAGTCTGTAAACGAATAATATATTTATTTTCTCCATTGTTCCTTTGAACAATACATCTGGAAAAAAATATTGTTTCTCCATAATTTTGTGGGTCTTTTTTTTTTTTGGAATTTGTGGGTCTTTTTTTTTTTTGTGAAAAAGATGATTGTTCTAATGAAATTTGAAAGAAGAAAGAATATACTTGTACAATGGCTTTCTTGAAGAGTTGAAAGGGTTTACACTACATTGATGATTGTTTTTTAATTAAAAAAAGGGAAAGATTTTATGCATTTTTTTTTATTCTTGAAAAAGGAATTAGTGCAGTACTAGTACTAAAGAAGTGTAGTACAAGAACTAAAGAAGTGTAGTACAAGTACTATTACTATTTTTTTTTAATATGGGAAAAGGTGAAGTCCTCTATTGATTATATTTGTTGGCTATACATTTAATATTATGTATTTTTTTAAATAGTCATATTAGATTTTTTTTTATGACTTAAATATATAATAGCATGTCAATAAGATTGGTCTTGATAAATTAGTTTATTCTTTATGTTCTTTAAACATTTTTTTGTCTTCTACAAATGATAGTGATATATGTTGTCACATTTAATGGTTCAACCATTCTTGTTGTTTCCTTGTTCCTATTTCAGACATGGTTGTACAGGAACAAACTTGGATTACTCCAAGCGAAAATTTTTGAAGTCGGGCAAAGGGACAATGTAGAAGAGCACGTCATCGTAAGACATGTTTCTGAGGGCGTGAAATCATACGGATTAGTGTTCCAAGGGTAACACAAACAACAAAAGGATTTTAAAGAATTTAAGTCTTTGAAGACATCCCCTAATATTTTAGCCCATGATTTTATTCACTATTGAATTGAAGTGGGTTGAACTGGCTGATTTTGTTGAAATTTTGGATTGGAGAGTCTTAGCTTATTTAACAGAAGCTCTCTGTGAACCTTGGATTAGTAGATTGACTGATGTTTGTCATGACATTTGACCCATTCAGTCTTTTAGGGTGTATATTTGTTGCCTTGAAGACTTATTGGAGGATTTTAGTCTTTAGATGACTTGTAATTTGTTATTGCTTATTTGAATTTCAATATATAAATTATGTAGTTTGTTTTTTTTTCCAATTTATGCTATTAGAATTAAAAATCCTTATTATTGAAGTCTTCAATATATTGGTATACACATTAAAAAATTAATTGCAAATTTTGTTTGAATTTTTAGTTTGTAGATGATGATTTTTTTATTTTACATTGATTATGAAACCTTTATGAGAATTAATTTGCTTGAATGTGTATGTCAAATGCATGACTGATTAAAAATTATTTCCTTATCATATCTCAAAATAGACATGACATCAAAAACTATCATTGTTGACTTAAACAAAGGTGAAAAACTAATCGGTGACAATTACGACGATATCGTAAAATATGGTATGTACTAAAAGATAAAAATGCTCTCTGAGGTATAAATCATATTTTGAATAAACCAAAAGAGGGTAACACTGCACAACACAGAGGGATCTTGAAGTTGATAAAGCTTGAAGAAAGGCTGATTCCACTTCACGTGGAGTACTAGCTAGTTCTTTGGTTGATGACCTCATACATGAATGTGAAGTATTCCTTATTCCTCATGCTATATGGGCACATCTGCGAGGAACGTATGGGGGTAAGTCTGTAACCCGCTTCCGATAGTTGACTATCAAATTTGACGCTTTCAAGAAGCGTCATGATCAAAATATTAAACAACACCTTAGGGTGATGTCAAACATGACACCTCAACTCAAGAGTGGTGGTCATGTTCTTTAAGATGAGCAATAAATTCAGGCACTGATTCGATCACTTCCCCATAATTGGGACCATTTTAATGTAAATTTAACTCATAATGATAGCATCAAAACCTTTTCTGATGTTGCACACCATGTTAAACTTGAAGATGAGCACCTCGGTACTGCTAAAGCTGCTTCTAACGCCTTTGTGTAAGAGTCAAGTGGTACAAAATCTTCCAGCTTCAAGTGCAAGAAAAATCAGAAAGGAAATGAGAAAGACAGAGACCGGAGAAGGACACTCTAAGAAAAAGAAGAAGCCAAATTCCAAGAAAGAAAAAAGGTTACTCAAGAAGAGAGACAAGAGTAAAATGAAGTGTTATAATTGCCAAGTGCTGGGGCATTTTGCTCGCGAATGTACTGAGCCAAAAAAGGTAACATTTATTAATACATCTCTAACTACTACATGTATTTCTAGCACTTATTTACTAACTAAATCTTATCCTATATGGATTGTCGACTCAAGATCCACCGACCACGTGAGTTGGGATAGAGAAGAGTTTGTGGATTTTCATCGAGTTTCATCTAAATCAAGGTGGATCTACGTAAGAAATATTGCTAATTTGGAAGTCAAAGGGTTAGACACTTGCAAAGTGAACTTGTGTGGTGGCTGTTCTTTGATGTTGCATGACATCCTATATGCTCCATAGATTCGACGAAACTACTATCTGCGTCTGTTATTTTAGACGTTGGTTTTGATTTATTTTTTAGTTGTAATGGTGTTAGAATAACTCTAGATAATGTTTTATATGGTTTTGGACTTTGTTATGATCTTTTTATCGTTTTTGATTGTAATCCTTCAACTTATAATGTAATGACCCGAAAGGTCATTTTTGGAAATTTTCATAAAATGACCGTTTTACCCCTCCCGATAGTTGCCCCGAGTTCTAATTGTTGTATTTTCGAAGTTGGTTTGGAGGAAAATTGATGAAAAGTTGAGTTTTTAAGAGTTAAAGTTTGGTTAAAAGTGCTATTTCGAGTCATTTGGAGTTTCGAGACTCGAATCGGATTTCTGTCTATTCCAGCAGTTTTAGAATGTCGAAACGGGTCTATGAGAATTTACGGAGTCGAATTTGGAGTTAAAACGAAGATTTGAGGTCCTAAGTTGCTAAAATTGTGAAATTTTGATCAAGAGTTGACTTTGGTCAACAAACGAGGTTCCGGTGC
>JAJOOE010001917.1:0-29607 GCA_036250405.1 Solanum raphanifolium
CCCCATCCCGAACTCATTTTTTCGTATTTTTGTGCACCTTTTGTGATGATATGGTACCTTCAACCACCCAAGTTGGTTGTGTTTGTACACACGCACCTGTCACGTGGTTAATAATTTTTATTATCTTTTAAAATTTATTTATTTTGATTTGTTTTTTTAAAAAAAATCTTCTTATTTCTTTATCGTGTATCTAAATTATGTTAATACACATAATATTTAAAAAATATTTTTGCCTTGTATGTAAACTTTTTTTTTTGTTTACCTTCATTCATTGTTTTTCTCTTTTATTTTTTTATTGGTTTTATTTATTCTATTATTTTCTGTCTTTTCTTTTAATTTGATTTCAAATGTCTTGTATCTAAAATAAGTTAATTTCGAAAGGATATCAAAAGAAGAGAAGAGAATCAAATAAAAAAAAATTAAAACATTAAAATTAAAGGATACTTTTTAATTATTTTTTAAAAAATACACATAATTTTTAAAAATAATTAAAAGTGAAACGACAAGAAATTAATGAAAGAAAAAAAAAACTAAAAAGGTGAAAGTGAGGAAGAAATTAAAATAAATACATTACAAAGAAACAAATGAAAATAATTAAATATTTATAGGTTTTAATATTAATAATTATGTGTACTAACTAATTAAAAAGTTGTCAATTAAAAAAGGACATGTATCCAATTTATTCACTCATCACTTGCCTTTAAGAGAGCGCACACACTCTTAGCAACGTCAACTTTTAGAGTGTATTTAATCCATTATAAAATAGTTTAGAGGGGTAATAAGACCCTAGTTAAGTTAAGGTATGTCGGTGGAATTTCGGTCATCTCAGAGGGTACTTATGTCTTATTCCATTAAAAAGGGACATATGTCTAATATTGATCAAATTTTCTCATATTTGTTTGCCCTCACTTGCTTCCAAGAGATGTCACATCAACACAAAAGGAGTAAAATTATACAAAAAAAAATGTGTCTTGGGTAATAATGGGACCTTAGTTAAGTTTAGGTATGTCGTTGGAATTTAGGGTATAGTTTAAGGGCTACTTGTGCCTTGTTCCTTTAATTTTCTTAGTTTACAGAATAAATTTAGGATAAGAAACAAGTACCCCCTGAACTATAACTGAAATTCTAGTGACACACCTGAAATTAACTAGGATCCTATTACCCTCATTCCCCCGCCCTCATGAATTAATTTTTTCTATATTTTTGTGCACCTTTTGTGATGACATGGAGTCATTATCAAACTTCAAGTAGTGCGGTGGTAGACATGCGCCGCCATGTGAAAAACTATATTTTATAAAAGAAAATTCTTATTTTATTTGCCTTGTATTTAAATTAAGTTAATACACATAAAAAAAATACTCACGTGTTAATACTCCTATCCAAAGTAATTCAAGAAATACTCATTATTTAAAAATAAAATTACAGCCCATACCTCCATTGTTTTTTCTCATTTATTCTTTTTGTCCTATCATAATTTTCTTTTGTTCTTTCTCATTTATTATTTTTATTTTATCTTTTATTCTTTTCTCATTTATTCTTTTCGCTTTTATCTTTTTATTCTTTTTTTATTTTCTCCTTTATTAGAGATACCATTTAGTAATAATTTTATTATTTCTACTTTTTGTTGTTAGTTTATCTTCTTTTTATTTTTTTCCTCTATTTCTTTATTTTCAAATTTTTAAGAAAAATAAAAAATTATTTTGTTATTTGTAATTAATTATTTTTATTTTCTCTTTTTATTATTTTCTTATATATTTTTTAATATCATCATTTATAGAGATACCATTTGATAATATTTTTATTATTTCTTTCTTCTTCTTTTTTTGTTAGTGTGTCTTTTGTTTTTCTCCCTTTATAAATTTTTACCATTTTAAGAAAATAAAATAAATTACTTTTGTTCTTTTCTTATCTATTATTTTTATTTTCTCTTTTATTCTTTCCTCTTTTATTATATTTATTCTTTTTTCACATTATCCTTTAATACAGATAACATTTGGTAACAATTTTAATATTTCTTTCTTTACTTTTTTCATTTGATCCTTCATTAGAGATACCATTTGGTAATTCTTTAATTATTTATTTCTTTGTTCTTGTTTTTTATTTTCTTTTTTTCTTTATTAAAGATATCATTTGGTAATATATACTCTTATAGTATCATTTACAAATGAGTATACAGTGTGAACAATGAACCTTAATGATATATATATATATATATATATAGTATCATTAGAGTAGGGTGTGAATAAGAAAGCTTAATGATACCACAAAAATTTACATATACTCATATAGTATCATTGACTTATGAGTAATTTCTAAACAAGAAATCTTAATGATACCACAAAAATATACATATGCTCTTATAATATCATGCACTTATGAGTAATTTGTGAACAAGAAACCTTAATGATACCACAAAATTATACATATACTCTTATAGTATCATTAACTAATGAATAATTTCTAAACAAGAAACCTTAATGATACCAATACAACATATATATACTTATTTGACATTAGTTAAGAGAAATTCTCAGCCTTAATTACACCAATAAAGTATATAAAAATTTTGATTTAGAAATAAACATTCAACTTGCCAAAGTGGCATACAAAGTCTTATCACAAAACAACTTAAATATGAAGACTAAAGAATTATATTTATTTGTCTACGAAGCCTCTAAAACTATGAGGAATGTCGGGACAAGACCCCGATCATCCTAACAACTAAAAAATGCTAAAAACAATGTAAAAAGGGATCCTTCGAAAAGCAAGGAGGCTCACCAACTGACTCTGAGTGCTCAACTGGGTCAACGAAGTGCTGGATGCTGATCATGGTTACCTGTATTTGCATCATAAAATGATGTAGGCCAAATGGCAACAGTACATTGAATGTGCGAGCATGCGAGGTAAACTAAAAATGACATAAGCTTGAAGAAAATTCTGAAAGAAACACTTACCTCAACGTTACTCAACTCATGGATACTCAACTCAATGTAGAAATAAACAACAATAAAGATGTAGTTTATAATAAGCATATAAAACAGTAGATAGCAACTCAATGTATTGAAAAATACAATAACAACTCATTTTATATATAGAAAAGTATAATATAATTATGTAGGAGTTTCTCTAACCGACAACCATCACTATGAGATATGTGATGATACAGCATCTCGCTCACGCTGCCAAAACTGTCCTATAACTTAGTGGGATATAGAACATCTCAACTAAGTCGATCCACTAGTCTATGCTAAAATACATTAAGGAATCATCTAAAAAGTATTACCCTTTCTACCCACGATGTCTACATGGTTTATGGAGACTTGATTATTATGAAATCATCCCCATATCGATGCTCAATACTACTCCAAAAATATACTAAGCTCATACTTTTAAAAACAAAACTTTTTCTCTTTGGTTTGAGATTATTACTCAAAATCTATCTCTTAAAAGATATTGAACTCAAATCTACTCATGAAAACTCATTTGGAAATCAGTGTTTCCTCTCATCTTAAACGTGAAAACATTTACTCTTTGGGAATGCATAGCCCTCATATAACATTTTAAAGAAAATGAACTCGGCTCTACTCTTTCACAATCGAAGAACTCTCAAGACTTGACTCTTAACTCTTCCTTTAATTTTAATTATGAATTCAAAGGTTATGATTTGTCATAGGAAAGATATCGTGCTGATTAGGAGTGTTTCTAGATAGTTAATCATGAGAAACAGTCAACAAATTACTGTCTGGGAGCAAGTCCGCGATGCGGAGATGCATTTTAATATTTGGTCGCAAAACTAATTTTGAAATAGTGGAGTTCGCATCCTCTCCGCGATGCGGAGAGATTTATGTGCACTGGGGGAGCAAGTCCGTGACGTGGACTTGCGTACCAATATCTACTCGACTTTTTCCTTCTTCATTTTCTAACCCCAATTCGCCTAAATTCGATTCTTTTACTCAATTTATCTTTAGATTTAGTAACCAAATACATGTACACAAGAATCTAATCAAACAGAACTCTAAAATCGACACGACTTCCTCAAGATATCATCAATCTCATCTTAACTCAAGAATGAAAGCCAATTTCAAGAACACAATTCAAGAGCATCAAACTTTCAACATTATTGTCACGACCCAACTCACCGGGCCGTGCGGGCACCCACTCTAACACTTAAGTAGGAGAACCCTCATACCCAAACGGTTAAAACATGCGGAAAATTTTACAAATAGAACGGATATAAACAGTAAACAACTCTTTATAAATAGAAACCTTTTTCAATTTAAACGAGTTAAGACTTGTAAAGTAATTAACAACCCAAGGATCTAGTCTAAACAGACATAAGAGCTACTAAGAGTACAATGGACAATAAAGTAATTGACACAGTATTCCACCATGCGAAAGGAAAAGTAGAAGCTACTGAAGATTCTTCGTCATCACCTAAGAAAACATCACAGATCCTGCAACCAGACTATGTCAAAAAGATATAGCAAGAGTAGTATCAGTACAAAATACATGTACTGGTAGGCATCATCGGTCAACCCGACGCCCACCACATAACATAAGAACCAACTAGTAAGATCATGAACTAAACCACTCGCTTCTCCACATTCACCTCCTTATTACACAACCCACTTACCAGGTTCTAAATCAAGGCTTAACCATTCTAAACACGTAGTCAACACCATATTACCATTACCACCGATTTGATTAACCGAATCAAATCCTACACTTGCTTCCTCGTCTTCTTCCCCTACCAAAGTCACATAAAACATCGACTCAACTTTCATCGTACTCACCTCATCTTCCTTCTCCCAAGTAAAATCCACCTAACCCTTTCTATCATACCTACTATCTCACTCTCACCATCACTATCGCCTTCCCACAAACCACCAACTATACATCATCCCAACTTGAGTCCACTACTACAACCTCTACCACTGCTACCACACTATAACCACCAGCGTACCTCAAACATATACCCTATTATTAACATGCAAATATACATACCGACAGTTCCACATTTCTTCACAATATACAATTATAGCACTTAGAAAAACAATTAGTCTTTCAACCTCCATTACCATTAGACATGAAAGTACTCATCACAATTAGATACACAACACAATTCAATAGTTCTCTCACGGAACCCAATTCAAAATGGTCCTCTCATGGAACCCATGGTCCTCTCATGGAACCCAATTCAATGGTCCTCTCATGGAACCCAATTCAATGGTCCTCTCATGGAACCCAAGCCCAAACTGTTAGCATGCTAGAACGTAGAAATTCGATCCAAGTTAGTGTGTCGGAACGTGGCAGCCGATCCCATGTGTATGCCAGAACATGGCAGCCGATCCCATATTTATGTCGGAACGTAACAACTAATCCCAGTTAGTTATACCGAAACATGACAACCGATCCCAATCACACACCACAATCACAATCACGAGTACATCATCAAGATCATACATTTACATCATGATTTCATGGCAACCATCATTCAACTATTTAAGTTATAACAAGGGTGATCAATATTGCAACATTCATACATATACAATTATCATGATGAAGCAAGAACAAACAAGCATCACACAATCGTAGAATCACAACCATCACCTACGAATAACTCCTCAATTCCCAACATACATATATATAAATCAAGCTCGACCCTAGCTCATCTTTGGGGTTTATTAGCAGGGTTACTCTTAATTCGTCATAATTCCTCAAGTGTGTCAATTCCATGGATCGACGGTAGCATACATTCATAAATCTAGTTCCATCCTTGATTTCATGCCCTAGTTCTTACAATAATTCCATCCAAGGTAACAATTTCCAGAAAACCTTACCATTCATCAAGTTCTTCTTCTTAAGACGTAAATCCCATCACGTTAATTTAGAGTTTACCGAACAATTCACCCGATACACGAAGTCTACCCATAACCCTACTATTTATTTACATACGTTACATGGTAAACACAGATTTACAACTACTCAATGTATAAAACCTAGCCTAGCTAGACGCCAAGCAGTTGCACGAGGTTTTTGATTTCGTTCCCAGCTCTTTCGAATTCAACACGGTGAATTTGACCAAGAATTTGCAAGATTCCACCATCCCCATGCTAGAAAGCTCTTTCTCCTTCTATCCCCAACTTAGAACAGGTTTTCTGAGGTTTCTAGGGTAATTTGCGACCTGTCTAGGTATTTTAGGAAGATGGAGAAATTAAGATTTCCCGTAATTACATTCTGTCTCGCCTATCCCGCTGTAGCGGCAACTTACCCCATTGTAGCACTGCCGCACCAGCGGCATCTATCTTGCTGCAGTGGGACAGTGGCCCAAATTAATGCGGATTTTTGTATTTCCTAATTAAAGACGGTTTAGGTCGTTACAATAGATACAAACTTACCACCCATTCGTCCCCAAACGACAAGTGCCAGGTCATCACATGTTCTCATTTCGAACACTCCCGACTACCAAAATGGCCCAACACTGAACTACAAAACATCTCGACCTTCTAATTAATTCAAATCCACGGGAAGGTAAATACACTCCAGGTTAGGAGAATTTAAAATGCAATACACGAATAGGTACTATGCTCCTAGGCTAGGGGATATTCAACAAGCAACACACGAAGATAAAATCAAGCCTCAAAATTCCAAGACCCTACCCACTAGAGCGGCAGCCCTCGCACTGTAGCGAGAGATCGGGCAAAAATAAATGGGGGAGAGGGGGAATGAGGAATGTTTTTTTTCTCATTTCCTCCTTCCTTCCTTACTCAAACCCTCTTAAAACTCTCTCAATCACCCTTCTTTGAATCGTCAAATCTCAGGTAATTTCTCGTTCTCTTTCACTCCTTACTTCGTTGCTTCGATTATTATGATTGCATGCTAACTAATTGATCGAAATTGAAACGGTTTTTGGGTAGTTATTTGAAATTTGAACTAGGCTGCTAAATGTGTTAGAAAACATAGCATGGTTACTTCCCTTACATCCCCAACGGTTACACAATGTCCTGGGCGTAAGGATTTCATAAAAACATAGGCAAATCGATACAAAAATGGGTGGGGGAATTTGAAAAGTCACTTTGACCAAAACTCGAAATTGGATGTTGATTTAGGGTTATTTTGTTGAAATAATCACATATTCATGTTCTAGGATAGTTCATATACTCTAATCTGCTGAAAAATTGACGAAAATAGGGAATTTAGGACAGAAGACGCCATTTTCGCATCTGGTGTTCATCCCAGATGAAGGTCGTTGTAGCGGCCTGCATCATTCTGCTATAGCAGGATGTCCCAAACCAGTAGCCAACCCTTAATTACCAAAAAATTCTCTCTTTTTGTCTAACCTCCCCCAACTAGTCTACATTGTTCTGACTAATCTTAAATTCATTACAGGCCCTCTAAATGGCTGGACATAACGATGCAAACTTGCCTTTTGTCTAGTTTTCTGATGCCGCTAGTCAGGAGAGACACAACAACTATCGTAACACAAGATTTTGCTGTGAGAGGGGGTTTGAGCTACATAAGGTGGAAGAGAAAGCTCATGCCTTTTATGCTCGTCTAGTCGAGTTTGGGTGGCTTCCGTTGACTGAGGCTCCCCTGAGTGCACGCTATACCTGGGTAAGGAAGTTCTATGCCGTCCTCCCTACTCTCTGCTGGGAGGATCCTTATCCTGTCATCCACGTTCGGGGAGTCAGCATTCCCTTAAATGCCACTGCTATTAATGAGGTGTCAGAGGTACCGGAGGTCCCGAATCTTGAATACGAGGCCAAGCTCAAAGAGATATATCTGGAGTGGCAAAGGGATAACCTAGTGGAGCCTACGAGGCGGGAGCAAGTTTACTAGTCTACTGCAGAGGGCCTTACTACTGATGACTGATCACCTGATGCAAAGTGGTGGCTACACTTGGTGTCTAGGAGGATCCGCTCGTCGGGCAACCGTACCGACGTTGCATTTCCCTGAGCTCTGGTGGTGGCGTGTGCTATACAGGGGATACAGCTGAACGTGGGAGCAGAGATCATCTCAGAGTGGAAGATGTTTTACCGGGGAAACAAGAAGGCCTTCTTCCTCCCAGGACTGATCACTATCATGTCTAAGCAGGCAGGAATGCCCTTTCTTGACGACGATGAGGTACTCCCTATTGATCCCCCCTTTCACCCTCTAATTGTTCGGGCAGGTTCTATTTTGAAGGGCAAGAGAAGGAGGACGAGTAAGGCTAGCAGAAGCAGGGTGGCCGCGGGTTCTGATGACGAGGATCCTCTCTCTGGTGAACGGGTGGAGGATGACTTAGCGGCTATCTGGGACAGGATGAGGAGCGCCTACACAGATTTCACCCCTATTCCACCCAGCACTGCCCTGGAGGTCGAGGTGCTCCACCACCAGTTGGGCAAGGAGAGAAGGAAGGGTATGGTCAGAGATCGTCTAATGTTAAGGATGTGGAAGACGGTTAAGACGATATTCACTTGTGTGGCCCCCGGCAAGGCACTTCCCAGACTTGATCCACCAGACTTCAAGGATTTCTCCATGCTGAATAAAGCTTGGAATGGCGTAAATTTTCTTGGGGGACCTCGATTCAGACATCGACGCCACCCAGTTCGAGAGCCCCTGATTTGTTTTCCTTTCGCCCCTCTTGGGCTTGTAAATTTAAAACAACTAAGTTTTATCTTACATTTCAACATCCTATAAGTTTTTGTAGCACATGAATGTTCGTTTTGGCTGTCTGATGCAGCCCCATTTTTAAATCTTAAGCTATAAATTCTCTATTCCTGTTGCTGAACACTGTTTGGAGTTGCAGGGATTTGTTCGGATCCCTTTCGGGTTGATATTTGAAAAATAGGGGAAAATAGGGAAAAACTGGCGAGGTTTTGCCTCCCTTCATCCCACTCTAGCGGGATAAATCCCAGTGTAGTGACACCGCTCCAGTGGGAACAATCCCTTTGTAGCGGCTCTAACAGGACCAGAACCCAGGCCAAAATTTTCTGTATTCTTTTTCACTTCCCAAGATTTTCCAGAGCTCCCTTTTTATCATTCCATCGAACCTCACGATTTCTAGAACTCGGGTTCATGATCATCAATCCATATTGTTGACACCCAATTTTGACCGACCTTTAACCCTTTTGAGAATGCTATTCAATTAAATACGTATTTTAAAATATATTTTGAGTTTTAAATTTAGTCGGTTTTTTCTAAAAAATTATATTTTTAGTATGCATGCTTTACAAAAATTATTGTAAATATTATTAAATTATTTTTACCGATATTTAAACTCGAAATAATTATTTTACTCAAAAGTTTTAAAATATTTTTATAAAATATTTTTATATATGTGGTATTTTAATTGGATATCATTTCCTTAAATTTCCTTTTAATTATTTCAATTTTAGCCTAATCTATTCAAATTTCTTTCAATTCTAGCCTATTCAATTCCAATTATATTTCAATAGTAACCACCCTTTCAAATCTGATCTTTTAATCTAGACCGTCCTTACTCCAAAATCGAATCCTAGCCCCTCATCTCTTCTAAAATAAACGGTTGAGATCTTTTTTCTCCAAACTTCCTAAGTTAACCTAAAAAGACCAAATTCTCAAAGAATTTTTGGTCTTTCTCTTCCTCTCTCAATCAACCGCCTCTTTCTCTCTCTCAATTCCACCGGCGACGGCGAGACTCCGGCGAGAACCAGAGGAGGGGTCGCTCTCCTCTCCGACTCTCTAACTTCGCAGCCCCTTCTTGCTCCTCTCTCTCTCTCCATTTCTTCTCCTCTCCTCTCTTTCCCGACGAGAAACACCGGAGCAGCAGCAGCCGCAAGAACCAGCAGTAGCGAGGAGACAACGCCAGCAGCTCCAGCGACCACCACTGGCGAAAAATCAGCAACAGCTGCACGGAGCCAGCAGCCGCCGGTGGAAGCAACCAGCAGTAGCAGCGCCACTCCGAGATGGCTAAACACCGGCGAAAACCACTTGCAACAACAGCTCCTGAAGGCAGCAGCAACATCATCGAGGTCTGGTCAGTGACTACGAAATCGACAAATTCCAATAAAATTTCCAAAGCCTAGATAAGGATCCGATCAGGTATGTCCTTTACATATTCACCTCATGTCTTTTTTACCGATTGATATCTTTAAATGCATGAAGCAACTTGGCAAATATTTGATTACTGTTTACTTGTTCATATCTTTTTCTGTCAATTTTAATTTAGTTTTGAGAACTTTGTGATCTATTTGCCTAAAACGTATTACTATTATTGGGTTATTCGTATGCTTGATTGATCTTTGCTCTCTATTCACTGTTGGTGATGGTCTGTTAAAAAACTCTTTCTGTTAATCAATTTTGCTTCTTATTTAAATTATAGTACATCAATTGGTTAATTGATATGCTTGATTTCAGAAATTAGTTGAAGTAATTAGCTGATTAATGGAAAATGGCTTAATTATGGTTAAATTGATTGATTATTGGACTTGTTCAATTGGTTGTTAAATTATTTATAGTAGTATGATTGGATTCTGATTCTTCCAGGTTATGGTAAGGTTGATACTTTAGTTCTTGTGGCGTGTTTAGCATGATTAGTATCCATGTTTTTAGTGTATTTATGGTAAAATAGTGTATCAATTATCTTCTTTTCTTATTTAACTTTAGACAGATTCGTTCATAGTCACTGTGGAAAAGTTCATTTATGTTCCTGTTCTGGTTGGCTACTTCTTACTTATATAAGATAATATTTTGCAATGGTAAGTTGAAATTGCTTAATTTTAGCTAATTCTTTGTTAAGCTTTGGTAAAATATTTGTCCGTATTTGGGAGGAGATCTCCATTAATTGTGTACCTAATTGGCTCTCATGATTGCTTTTCCTTACTGAGGTGCCCTCCCATTTTACTATAAATTAATGCTTCTTTTTCATTCAAAGGACACACGGTTGAACACGACTCTTACACTTGGCTGACACTTGAATAATTTGAAATTACATATTGCCCTCTACTCTTTAAAAATTAAGATTCCGGAAAACTCTTAAGGTTCCTCTCTACTCGATTTTTGCTGTGTTCGGGTCGAATAGTGGATCAAGTTTGTCTTCATTACTGCTAAATATATACTCTACTTAAAAGGTTAGCTATTTCTCTATTTGTTTGGTTTTCCTTTTGCAGTGTTTCAATTGTTGTTGCACGTTTGAAATAAGTAAAAAGGGAAAGCGTACGTGTCAGTATTCTTTTCCCTCTTAATACATGATGTTATGTTATTGCTCCCATTAATTGATCGAGTTTCTATATGCGGGATTTTGTTTATAATTTTGCACACTTTTGTTTAGATGTGACAACTTTGTAATGTGTAAATGTTATGTAGTATTGTGTCTATTGCTTAGCAGGTCATATAAGTTCAAGTGTTGAAGAGTTGCGATGGGATGGGGTTTCAGACAGGACGACCTTGCTTGATATTTTGAATTTTTACTTTGTATTTATATCTCATTTATTCGGTTTGTAATAATTCTAAATCTCTATATATATGAAATAACTTGAGGATCATCTAAGGGGGAGGGGGACATACGTGCTAATCGTTTTTTCTTATTTATTTCTACTTGTCTGTGAGTATTATTGACCGTTCCATGAGTTGTTAGAATATTTTTTAAAACGTAGTCTAAAATCAATCATTATTTGTTTATAACCTTGACTCACTTTAGAATCTATAAGCATGAGAAAAATCTTTTTTTTTTCACGTGCGTGTGATATAGATACATGCCTATGTTAATTAAGTATTTGGACTTAGTGTTATTATCATCATGCTTAAAACCAATTTTAAATGGCTGTTAGAATACTTTTATAATTATATATGATTAAAAGAGACTCGTATATGTTAATACCTTGTCTCATTCTTGATGTTATCATATTAATTGATTGGGCGTTAATAATTTCAGCATGTTCATACTTTGAAAACATGCATATAGTATTTGATGAATAATACATTTTAATTAGATTGAATAAAATCTAGCAAAAATTCGGCTTCTTAATAACTTCAGCAGTCTAGTAATTAGTTGACGTAATCATTTTAATGTTTGTAGCATGTTGGGTAATCAATTTAATAAAACAGACTGTTATTGACATCTGCATCAGTCAAAATTTAAGGAATATCAGTATGTTAGTTATTCAGAATGTTTGTTGAATAGAGACCATGCCTAAAAGTTTTAAAATACTTTTATGACCCTTTGTGGTATAGAAACTATCGTGTAGGATCAAATAATTTATTCTCTATCATGTTGTGGGCTAGCATCATATTTAGGACTTGACTACAAAATAATCAGCATGCTCTCAGTTAAAGAGATAATCTGTAATTGAGATTCTGCTTTGCTTAACAAATCAATTTTCCTAAAACCTTTTCTTAAAATTAACTCATAACTGTAGCCTCCTCAAAGATATTCTGCCATTACTATTTTCGACTGTTTAAAGCAATGTTAATAAACCAGCTCCTGTATGTTTTAATTTTAAAATGTTTCCCATATTAAATAAATTTCCAAATGAAGTCAATCTCTGTTTTAAATATTCACTTGCATTATAACTTTCATAATTGCACTGATTAAAATAAGCTAATAAACCAACCTCCGCTTTAATTTTCTACCACCCTTTAAATCAATTTAGTTGCTTAATTGCTACCTGCATTATGTTGTAGTTTTCTCCGCTCTCTAATAGTTATTTTAGTAATTGTTTATATGCACACACTCAAGCAAGAGACCTTTCACTAATTATGTGTGTTCGTCAGCATGTTTAATAAAACCTAGAGGCCAACTTGAGACTTTACATACTAAACGAACGTCCTATTTGTTTGACTTGGTGTCTAGGTGAGCCTATTAAAAAGCATATATTTTATTTTAATCTAAATCCACCCTAATAGTAGTCAAATGCCTCTTGAACTTTAAGCGGGGACGCTAGGCACCTTTTAGAGACGAAAAGCATGCGGTGGTGGGGTAGGGGTAGGTTAGGCCCTACGAAGATGATGACATCGACTCAGACTTAAAGCAACAAACCTTGGTTTTGTCTGTCCCTACACGGAAGCCTATAAAAAAATAAAGAAAAGTCGAGTGCTGATCCGTAAAGTCCTTCAGAGTCTCCCTTTCCTTTTGTCTCCTTATTTGTTTATAATTATAATTGTTTCCGGTAGCTTAAATAAAATATAAAAATTTGTTTCCATATTTACTTGTGAAATTTCTGTCTCCTCGCTTATATCTTTATTAATTGCTTAATATTTATTTGTTATATCACTTAGTTTTTGCATGCTTAATTAACTAAAATAACTAAAGTGATTTTAAATGTTTAATATTATGTTATCACTTAGTAAGCATGTTTAAGTTAAATAACCTAAATAAATGAAGTGAACATAATTGCTACTTGTAACCCCCACATAAATTGAATGAGATACGGCCAGGACCCACACTTGTGGACCTCGAGGAATGCCTAACACCTTCCCCTTGAGGTAATTTGAACCCTTACCCTGATCTCTGGTTCGTTGACCTTTAGTTAGAATTAATTAGGTTAGATAGGTGTCCTAACGCGCATTAATTCATTAGGTGGTGACTCTTCAATCACAAAAAGCCCAAAAGAGTTGTTAGGTCGTGCATCCGTAAGAAAAGTCCATTTTTTTTAAAAACGGGGGGTGACAGAATGCCGACTCTGCTGAGGATATTAGGTTCTAACCATTACGTGTTTCATGCTTGCGTGGGGTTTACTTTACTTGGTCATTTCATTGTTTGTTTGTTTATTATTGTTAAGTAATTTCATGCTTAATTCCATACCTATTTCCTTATTTGTTGAATTTCTTACATGCTTATATCTGTTTATTTATGTATTTATTTGTTTATTTATTTATTTACTGCTTTCCATAAAAATGTCTATATGTTGCTGCTTTCAACTTAAATGCTAAATGTTTACTGCTTTGATAAACTGTCATTCCGCTCATACTTTCCCAAATTGGGACCCTCTTCCTTTAAGAAAGAAAAAAAAATTACCGTGATGTTGTGCCTTTGCACCTCTCACAACTACTTCATTTCTCTTCAAATACCCAATTATAGAGAGTCGACATATGCGTGGACGGAACGGATAGTTTTACTACCAGAAAACCACTAGCCTTCTCGGATAGAATCCCTTTCAAGTCCGTGTCAAGCCAACTCTTAGAAAATCTTTCTTAGGTCATACATGCTGCATAAAACCTAGGTGGTTTGACCCTTGGTGTCAATCCACATAATTAGTAGCCACCCTATCGTCTAAAGGGCCCCAACACCCTTAGACAAATTGCATATTTATGTGTCAATGTGATCACAATAATTAAATTAAGCCAAACTTTGCCAAAATGGAGTTTAGAAGTCGTTTGTTGTTTTGTTTGCAGAGTCATGGATGCTCCTAACTTCCCAAACCCGTAAATGGTCGTAGATGTAAACTACAAGCTAAGAAGCTGGTTGATTGATATTAAGAGAGACCGCGAAAGAGAAATTCGTCATTTGTTGGGCGGGCTTACCTACCTCATCTTTGTCATTCCAACCCCTCACTTGATTAGGGCCTTGCTAGAATTTTGGGACCCTGTGAGGATGGTATTCAAATTCGTGGATTTCGACTTGGTGCCAATGATTGGGGAGATAAGTGGTTTCATCGACCTGCCATACCATGAGTGTGAAATGATGGTACAATGTAAGCCATCATCGAGGGAGTTTCTAAAAAGTATGGGAATGAAATCAAATCCAACCTTGCCTTCTTTAGACCTTGGGTGGATTCATTTCGACTTTCTATATTCACGCTTTGGCCAAGAGGATAGTTATTACTCTTTTAGTGATGAGTTTGAGTGCTCCATCGAGGAATGGGAAACATATCGTCTAAATGCCTTTGTCATTGCCCTATTAGGATCCCTGGTTTTTCCTAAAATAAGGGGAAGGATCGACACACGATTGGGTTATGTGTTTCGAGATTTAGCTCAAAGAGAGGGCGAACCTAGGAGAACTATAGTGCCCATGATTCTGGCAGAAATAACGAGGAGTCTGTCGGCATGCGTCAACGATAGAATGTTTTTCGAGGGATGCAACATTTTGCTGCAATTATGGGCTATTGAACACTTCTACCTACGGTCTGACGCGGTAGACATCTTTCTTGGTTATGGCAGCAAGATTGATAATTATCCAAGAAGAATGGTAGCTTTCACCTCTTATGTAGGATTCGCAGACTGGCAGATGTTTTTGATTGAGCTCGAGAGTTGCCACATCCAATGGAAGCTCCATTGGTTGTCCACCCCTCATGCAATAGTAAGAGGCGATGACCGATACTTCATTGAGCTTATCGGCTTAAAGGGCGTTCAACCATACGTTCCTCTTCGAGTACTCCGCCAATTTGGGTGAACTTAAGTAATACCACTCCGGTCTGACATGGAGTAGTTTAAGTATGAATTTGGATTAGATAAACCACAAGTCCACATCATACTTCGAAGATGGGAACGAGTGTTAACCATTCCTATGGGTGCACGACAGGCCTTATGCATACGTAAGTATTACATATGGATCCTAAAAGAGGTTAAAGACAGAGAATTGAGTGGGGAAGGATACTATAGGCTCACTGATGAAAGGGAAAACATATGGGCACGCAACGTGTTGAAGATCGGGCATGAAGTCATTCCCTATACAAGAAGTCAATTGGCGCCAAGCTCTAGGAACCGATATCTTCAAGATTTCAGAATTTATGATGACTTTCCCACTGTTACCCATTTCCCTTAGTTTATTTTAGTTTTTGTTTCTGATGTATTGTTGGAATTTTATAATAAATAAAGTTTGTTTATTTTCTCTAATCTAAACTACAAATTGGCAAATAAGGCCTGAATTAATTATTGTGCATTACTTATATGTCGTCTTAGGCCTAACTCTGGCTCAACGAGGCTCCTTGCATTTAGGGCGTTTATGTAAAAAAAATGTGTTTGTTATCTCAACTTATGCTACGCTCTAACTTGGGTTTTCTTTTGCTTTTACTTTTATTTTTACCCTTCCTCAATGGTTGATCTGTAGACCATGGTTCACCACACGTGATCAAAGGATGCTCTTCCTTCTCTTCCAAATGAGAACCACAAAGGGAGGAGGAAAGCGACTAATGAGAAGGTTATGAGTAAGACTATTGACAAGAAGCATCCTTCAGACGAGTTGGTCTCAAGCCTGGAAAAGAAAATAAGGGAATTAGAAGAAGAAGTGTCTGATATGTGCGGGTGGGCCAAGCTGTTACTCTCTGTCGATCCCACTCTGGAGACAAACATAGATAAGCCGCCTGTCACGAGTCCAGTTACTTTCCAAAATAATCCTTCACCCACTCACCCTACTTCTCATCCTCCACCCACTCACCCTACTTCTCATCCTACACCAACTTACCCCACTTCTCAAAATCAACCAATCTCCATTCAAATGCCTCCGAGGAACACTCACTTTCCAAATTACCCATATCCTCCTCAGCATCATGCTTATGCTTCTAGACCTCCATATCTTACTCCAAGTCTGCCGAGTCCTCCCTTTCAAGCTCCTCAATCTCAAACACCTCTACACCAAGTCCATTGGTATTGTGCGCCGCTCATACCATATCAAACGCCTCCATCTCAAAAACCTACCTATCCTGTTCACAATGTCAAAACCCTCACTCAAAAACATATTCGCAAAAATCTATTCAATGTGAAGAAGTGGCCCATCAAAATTTACACTCCTTTGATTGAGCCTATAGATCAATTCTATGAAAAGTTGAGGCTTGCTAGTCACATTGCTCCTATCAGTGAAATAAGGATGAATATGCGTGCAAGGTGGATTGGACCCTCCAAGGTTTGCGCTTATCACTCAGGGATGAAATGACATACCATAGAATAATATCGTGATCTGAAAGATAAGATTCAACAATTGATTGATACCAAGATCATATGTTTAGAGGACTTCGTGCCAACGGAATCCCAACAGTGAACATGTCGAAGTTCATTTGAAGCAGTTTCCAAATAAGGCTTGCGTCATTTAAATCCAACTTTTCTATATTCATACAAGGAAAGTACCCATGTTAGCGTATGGGCAATAAAATTGATCAAAATCTACTATTTCAGTATTGCTTAAGAATGTTTTGTTTAATGTCTTATGCTCTCTGTAATTAGAACTATGTCAGACCTGATTCCCGTTTAAGAGGGGATACGTAGGCGCTCCTATGGAGTTCAGTCTTATCATAATAAAAAAAATATTTTCCCCTTTGACTATGTAACTGGGGCAGAGTTTTTGAGAGGGTCTCAAAACTTCCATCAGAAGGACATTTTCTTGCAAATCTCGATACTGGGGCAGAATTTTTGAGAGAAGGTCAAACATTCCTTCAAAAGCATTTCTTCGCACAAATCAGTAACTAGGGCAGAATTTTTGAGAGGGTCTAAAAAATTCACAGCAATCAAGCTACAATCTACAACAAAAATAAGAATAGCAGAAGTTCTACACTAGGGAAGAAAATTTTGAGGGGATCTCAAAATTTTTGACAACGCTTCAAAGGACATTCTAGCATACGTCAAAGGAGCATACTGCGCCAAATCAGGGATACAGATCAACCTCCTCTTTTAGCTATTTTTCTTTGAATGCAGAAAATACATGTACATATACAAGAAGCAGCTTCAACATCGCTTGAAAGGATCAGCGTACCACTATTCTGAGCCCGATAAATCGCTAATCAATGGCATTCCATCCTTCCAACAGGAAAAGGATCAAGCTCTATGCTTTAAAATCGCCAGTCAAATAGTGCACTGTCCTCCCGATAGGATGAAGGACCAAGATATTTTATACGGAGTTCGACAATCGCCAGTAAATGGCACCCCATCGTTCCAATCAAATGGAAGGATCAAGCCACGTTATATCCCGAATAATTTCCATTCAATGACAACCTCTCCTTATTATAGGACGAAGGGTCAAGCTACAATACTTCGAGCTCAAGAACCGTCAACAAATGGCACACTATCCTTCCAATAAGGCAAATGACCAAACTATTGAGCCCAAGTCACCAGTCAAATGACACACTGTCCTTCCAATAGGATGAAGCATCAAGCTACTATATATTGAGCCCGACAATCGCCATTCAACGACAACCTTTTCTTACTATAGGACGGAGGGTCAAGCTACAATACTCCGAGCTCAAGATTTGCCAACAAATGAAACTCGACACTTCCAACAAGATGAAGGTCCGAGATTGCATATGCTCTCAATCAATTATTACATGTGCCCGAGATTACATTGCACCCGAAAATTGCATTGTGCCCAAGATTTGCATTGTGCCCGAATACTATTGTGCCCGAGAATTGCATATTGCATGTGCCCGAGATTACTCATGTGCTCGAAGATCGCATGTACTCGACATTACATTGTGCCCGAAATTGCATTATGCCCGAGAAATATATTATGCCTGATGACTGCATGTGCCCGAAGACTACATGTGCCCGAAGACTGCATTGAGCCCGAGATTGCATTGTGCCTGAAGATTTACATTGTACCCAAAAATTGCATTGTGCCCGAAAATTGCATTGTGCCCGAGATTTGCATTGTGCCCGAATTGCATGTGCTCGAGATTGCATTGTGCCAAAAAAATTGCATGTGCTTGAAGAATGCATTGTTCCCGAGACTTGCATTATTGCATGTTCCCGAGATATCATTTGTGCCTGAAGACTGCATGTGCCCGAATTGCATTATTCCCAATGATTACATGTGCCCGAAGATTGCATTTGTGCCCAAAGATTGCATGTGCCCGAATTGCATTGTGCCCGAAGATTGCATGTGCCTAATATTGCATGTGCCCGAATTGTATTGTGCCCGAAGACTGCATGAGCCCGAGATCACATTGTGCCTGAGAACTGTGTGTGCGCGAATACATCTGTACAAAGTCACTACCGAATCAAGCCACAAAATGCTCGAATTACATCAAAACATATACGTTCTCTTTACTCATTACTTATGTTCTGAAGGCGTCATGGTCTAAAGGCATCTTTCATGGCCTGCGGACATCATATCATGGCCTAAGGATTTAATTTCTGTTTATCATGATCCAAAGGTGTCATAGTCTAAAGGCATCATTTTTCATGGCCCGCAGACAACATTTGCATGACCTGAGGATATAGTTTTTTTTGCGTATCATGGCCCTAGACATCATAGTCTAAGACATCATTTTTCATAGTCTTAAGGCAAACATCATGGTCGATATGGGAAATTGCATCATGCTTACTTTTACCGTTTGTTTGAAAATTTTTGCTCTAATCATATTACAAGCTACAGATTTGCAAAGACTAACATTTTTCAATAAGACACTTTTCACCTCTTGGCTACAATTATCGTGCTTACATCTATCGCAATGAAGGCCCTCTCAATTCTTTCTATTGTATTACTCCTTCTCATCAGATTCTTTGCCCTTAAACTGAAAATCTCTCTATCATGCCTTTCTCGCTACTCTAATCTTATCCATTCAAGCCGCTATCGCTCCCGTTCGAATACCATGCCATTTTTTTTTCAATTTTTAAGAGTTTCGTTTGCTCCTGAATCTAGAACTACACACGACCTGATTTTCATAAAACCAGAGATATGTAGGCGACTTAATACCAAAGTCTCGGTCGTACCCCTTTCCGACTCTATGTCATTTCAATTGATCCCATTGACGTCTCTTGTCGGACGAACAAATTGGCTACTAAGTCAATGATGATTTTCCTGACCATTCATCCTTCATTCTCAAGCAACCAAGGGGTAGCTGTTGACACCAATTTTGACCGACTTTAACCCTTTTGGGAATGCTATTCAATTAAATACGTATTTTAAAATATATTTTGAGTTTTAAATTTAGTCGGTTTTGTCTAAAAAATTATATTTTTAGTATGCATGCTTTACAAAAATTATTGTAATTATTATTAAATTAATCTCTTAAATCATTTTTACCGATATTTAAACTCGAAATAATTATTTTACTCAAATGTTTTAAAATATTGTATAAAAAATATTTTTATATATGTGGTATTTTAATTGGATATCATTTCCTTAAATTTCCTTTTAATTATTTCAATTTTAGCCTAATCTATTCAAATTTCTTTCAATTCTAGCCTATTCAATTCCAATTATATTTCAATAGTAACCACCCTTTCATTTCAATTTTATTTCAATTTTAGCCTTTTCCAAATCCTCAATCCAATTTGATCTTGTAATCTAGACCGTGCTTACTCCAAGATCGAATCCTAGCCCCTTATCTCTTCTAAAATAAACGGTTGAGATCTTTTTTCTCCAAACTTCCTAAGTTAACCTAAAAATACCAAATTCTCAAAGAATTTTTGGTCTTTCTCTTCCTCTCTCAATCAGTCGCCTCTCTCTCTCTCTCAATTCCACCGGCGACGGCGAGACTCCGGCGAGAATCAGAGGAGGGGTCGCTCTCCTCTCCGCCTCTCTAACTCCGCAGCCCCCTCTTGCTCCTCTCTTTCTCTCCGCTTCTTCTCCTCTCCTCTCTTTCCCGACGAGAACCAGCAGTAGCGAGGAGACAATGCCAGCAGCTCTAGCGACCACCACTGGCGAAAAATCAGCAGCAGCTGCACGGAGCCAGCAGCCGCCGGCGGAAGCAACCAGCAGCAACAGCGCTGCTCCAAGATGGCGAAACTCTGGTGAAAACCACCTACAACAACAGTAGCAACTTCGAGCTCCGGTCAGTGACTACGAAATCGACAAATTACGGTAAAATTTCCAAAGCCTTGATAAGGATCCAGTCAGGTATGTCCTTTAAATATTCAAATCATGTCTTGTTTACCGATTGATATCTTTAAATGCATGAAGCAACTTGGCAAATATTTGATTACTACTTACTTGTTCATATCTTTTTCTGTCAATTTAATTTTAGTTTTGAGAACTTTCTGATCTATTTGCTTAAAACATATTACTATATTGGGTTATTCGTATGCTTGACTGATCTTTGCTCTCTATTCACTGTTGGTGATGGTCTGTTATAAATCTCTTTCTGTTAATCAATTTTGCTTCTTATTTAAATTATAGTACATCAATTGGTTAATTGATATGCTTGATTTCAGAAATTAGTTGAAGTAATTAGCTGATTAATGGAAAATGGCTTAATTATGGTTAAATTGATTGATTATTGGACTTGTTCAATTAGTTGTTAAATTATTTATAGTAGTATGATTGGATTCTGATTCTTCCAGGTTATGGTAAGGTTGATACTTTAGTTCTTGTGGCGTGTTTAGCATGATTAGTGTCCATGTTGTTAGTGTATTTATGGTAAAATAGTGTATCAATTATCACCTTTTCTTATTTAACTTTAGACATATTCATGCAAAGTCACTTTGGAAAAGTTCATTTATTTTCCTGTTTTGGTTGGCTACTTCTTACTTATATAAGGTAATATTTTGCAATGGTAAGTTGAAATTGCTTAATTTTAGCTAATTCTTTTTTAAGCTTTGCTAAAATATTTGTCCGTATTTGGGAGGAGATCTCCTTTAATTGTTCACCAAATTGGCTCTCATGATTGCTTTTCCTTACTGAGGTGCCCTCCCATTTTACTATAAATTAAGGATTCTTTTTCATTCAAAGGATACACGGTTGAACACGACTCTTACACTTGGCTGACACTTGAAAACTTTGAAATTACATATTGCTCTCTACTCTTTAAAAATTAAGATTTCGGAAAACTCTTAAGATTCCTCTCTACTCGATTTTTGCTGTGTTCGGGTCGAATAGTGGATCAAGTTTGTCTTCATTGCTCTTAAATATATACTCTACTTAACCGGCTAGTTGTTTCTCTATTAGTTTAGTTTCCGTTTTGCAGTGTTTCAATTGTTGTTGCACGTTCGAAATAAGTAAAAAGGGAAAGCGTACATGTCAGTCTTCTTTTCCCTCTTAATACATGATGTTATGTTATTGCTCCCATTAATTGATCGATTTTCTATATGCGGGACTTTGTTTATAATTTTCCACACTTTGGTTTAGATGTGACAACTTTGTAATGTGTAAATGTTATGTAGTATTGTGTCTATTCCTTAGCAGGTCATATAAGTTCAAGTGTTGAAGAGTTGCCATGGGATGGGGTTCCAAACAGGACGACATTGCTTTATATTTTGAATTTTTGCTTTATATTTATATCTCATTTATTCGGTTTGTAATAATTCTAACTCTCTATATATTTGAAATAACTTGGGGATCATCTAAGGGGGAAGGGGATATATGTGCTAATCGTTTTTTCTTTTTTATTTCTACTTGTCTGTGAGTATTATTGACCATTCCATGAGTTGTTAGAATATTTTTTAAAACGTAGTCTAAAATCAATCATTGTTTATTTATAACCTTGACTCACTTTAGAATCTATAAGCATGATAAAATCTTTTTTTTTTCACGTGCGTGTGATATAGATACATGCCTATGTTAATTAAGTATTTGGACTTGGTGTTATTATCATCATGCTTAAAACCAAATTTATATGACTATTAGAATACTTTTATAATTATATATGATTAAAAGAGACTTATATGTTAATACCTTGTCTCGTTCTTGATGTTATCATGTTAATTGATTGGACGTTAATAATTTCAGCATGTTCATACTTAGAAATCATGCATGTAGTATTTGATGAATAATACATTTTAATTAGATTGAATAAAATCTAGCATAAAATCAGTTTTTTAATAACTACATCATTCTAGTATTCAGTTGACGTAATCATTTTAATGTTTGTAGCATGTTGGTAAATCAATTTAATAAAACAGACTGTTAGTCACATCTGCATTAGTCAAAATTTAAGGAATATCAGAGTGTTAGTTATTTCAGAATGTTTGTTGAATAGAGGCCATGCCTAAAAGTTTTAAAATACTTTTATGACCCTTTGTGGTATAGAAACTATCGTGTAGGATCAAATAATTTATTCTCTATCATGTTGTGGGCTAGTATCATATTTAGGACTTGACTACAAAATAATCAGCATGCTCTCACTTAATGAGATAATCTGTAATTGAGATTCTGCTTTGCTTAACAAATCAATTTTCCTAAAACCTTTTCTTAAAATTAACTCATAACTGTTGCCTGCTCAAAGATTTTCTGCCATTACTATTTTCGACTGTTTAAAACAATGTTAATAAACCAGCTCCTGCATGTTTCAATTTTAAAATCTGTCCCATATTAAATAAATTTCCAGATGAAGTCAATCTCTGTTTTAAATATTCACTTGCATTATAACTTTCATAATTGTTGCACTGATTAAAATAAGCTAATAAACCAACCTTCGCTTTAATTTTCTACCACCCTTTAAATCAATTTAGTTGCTTAATTGCTACCTGCATTATGTCGTAGTTTTCTCCACTCTCTAATTGTTATTTTAGTAATTGTTTATATGCACACACTCAAGCATGAGACCTTTCACAAATTATGTGTGTTCGTCAACATGTTTAATAAAACCTAGATGCCAACTTGAGACTTTACATACTAAATGAACATCCTATTTGTTTGACATGGTGTCTAGGTGAGCCTATTAAAAACATATTTTTTATTTTAGTCTAAATCCACCCTAATAGTAGTACAATGCATCTTGGACTTTAAGCGGGGACGCTAGACACCTTTTAAAGATGAAAAACATGTGATGGTGTGGTAGGGGTAGTTTAGGCCCTACGTAGATGATGACATCGACTCAGGCTTAATGCAACAAACCTTGGTTTTGTCTGTCCCTACACGAAAGCCTATCGAAAAAATAAAGAAAAGTCGAGTGTTGATCCGTAAAGTCCTTCAGAGTCTCTCTTTCCTTTTGTCCCTTTATTTGTTTATAATTATAATTGTTTGGGATAGCTTAAATAAAATATAAAAATTTGCTTACTTATTTACTTGTGTAATTTTTGTTTCCTCGCTTATCTCTTTATTAATTGTTTAATATTTATTTGTTATTATGTTATCACTTAGTTTTTGCATGCTTAATTAACTAAAATAACTAAAGTGATTTTAAATGTTTAATATTATGTTATCACTTAGTAAGAATGTTTAAGCTAAATAACCTAAATAAATGAAGTGACCATAATTGCTACTTGTAACCCCCACATAAATTGCTTAAGATACGGTCGGGACCCACACTTGTGGACCTCGAGGGATGCCTAACATCTTCCCCTCGAGGTAATTTGAACCCTTACCTTGATCTCTGGTTCGTTTACCTTTACTTAGAATTAGTTAGGTTAGATAGGTGCCCTAATGCGCCTTAATTCGTTTGGTAGCGATTCTTCAATCACAACAAGCCCAAAAGAGTTGTTATGTCGTGCATCCGAAAGAAAAGTCCATTTTTGCGAAAAAGCAGGGCGCGACACATATCGTTATAATTCTTTGATCAGCAATCCAACCCAAACACACCCAGGATACATCCAAATATTCTCACAGTTAAAGGTCATAAGTTTATAGTCAATCTCAATGGATTTTACGATATTTTGGGGATTACACTTGCATACTCTAACGATTCATTCAGAAATGTACACAACATCAATTTCAGACACGCAACACTGTGTTCTTATAACGCCTTCACACCTATCCATCATTTCACACAGCAAGGAGCACACATTCACAGTTAATTCAAACGACAAGTACACATTCGCAGTTAATTCATACAACAAGAAATTCAATTTCACGGTTAATTCAACAACAAAATCACACCTTCAGAGTCAAAATCACACATCACAACAATTTGACTTTATTGGTTAGTTCGTCTCATAGATGACCATTATTGATCATCTATTCCTTGTACAACCTTTAATGGTTAGATATTAATTGGAACCTTCTCAGTTCCAATTAACCTTGCTTGTATCCCTTCAGTTGTAATCACGACGTCTACTCTACTTCGCTGATATACCAATTGGAATGGGAGATACCAATTGGACTCAACTTATACTATAAGCGACACTTCGTACGAAAGGAGATAATGAGTGGAACGACTTCCTAGAATGCTTCCTGGCTTCCTGAAGATTAGATGTGGACGTCAGCACACCAATTCGCAGGAGTCTAGTCCACATTTTGCTCTTGTACGGAGACACCGGTAACCTAGGCTCTGATACCAGCTTGTCATGACCCAACCCACCGGGCCGTGCGGGCACCCACTTTAACACCTAAGTAGGAGAACCCTCATACCCAAACGGTTAAAACATGCGGAAAATTTTACAAATAGAACGGATATAAATAGTAAACAACTCTTTATAAATAGAAACCTTTTCAATTTAAACGAGTTAAGAATTGTAAAGTAATTAACAACCCAATGATCTAGTCTAAACAGACACAAGAGCTACTAAGAGTAGAATGGACAATAAAGTAATTGACACAACATTCCACCATGCGAAAGGAAAAGTAAAAGTTGTTGGAGATTCTTCCTCTTTACCTATGGAAACATCATCGATCGTGCAAACAGACTATGTCAAAAAGACATAGCAAGAGTAGTATCAGTACAAAGCACAAGTACTGGTAGGCATCATCGGTCAACCCGACGCCCACCACATAACATAAGAACCAACTAGTAAGATCATGAACTAAACCACTCGTTTCTCCACCTTCACCAACTTATTGGGTTATAAATCAAGGCTTAACCATTCTAAACACGTAGTCAACACCCCTATTACCATCACCGCCAATTTGATTAACCGAATTAAATCCTACACTTGCTTCCTCGTCGCCTTCCCCCACCAAAGTCACATAAAACATTGACTCAACTTTCAATGTACTCACCCCATCTTCCTTCTCCCAAGTAAAATCCAGCTAACCCTTTCTGTCGTACCTACTATCCACTCTCAGCATCACTTTCCCACAAACCACCCACTATATATGAGTCCACTACTACAAGCTCTACCACGACTACCACACTATATCCACCAGCGTACCTCAAACATATACGCTATTATTAACATGCAAATATACATACTGATAGTTCCACATTTCTTCATAGTATACAGTTATAGCAGTTAGAACAACAATTAGTCTTTCAACCTCCATTACCATTAGACATGAACGTACTCATCACAATTAGATACACAACACAATTCAATAGTTCTCTCACAGAACCTAATTCAATGGTCCTCTCATGGAACCCAAGCCCAAACTGTTAGCATGCCGGAACGTGGCAATCTGAACAAGTTAGTGTGCCGGATCGTGGCAGCCGATCCCATGTGTATGCCAGAACGTGGCAGTCGATCCCATATTTATGTCGGAACGTGGCAATCGATCCCAGTTAGTTATGTCGGAACGTGGCAACCGATCCCTATCACACACCACAATCATAATCACGAGTACATCATCAAGATCATACATTTACATCATGATTTCATGGCAGCCATCATTCAACTATTTCATTTACAACAATTGTGATCAATATTGCAACATTCATAGATATACAAGTATCATGATGAAGCAAAAACAAACAAACATCACACAATCATAGAATCACAACCATCACCTACGAATTACTCCTCAATTCCCAACATACATATATATAAATCAAGCTCGGCCCTAGCTCATCTTTGGGGTTTATTATTAGGGTTACTCCTAATTCGTCATAATTCCTCAAGTGTGTTAATTCCATGGATTGACGGTAGCATATATTCGTAAATCTAGTTCCATTCTTGATTTTATGCCCTAGTTCTTACAACAATTCCATCCAAGGTAACAGTTTCCAGAAAACCTTATCATTCATCAAGTTCTTCTTCTTAAGACGTAAATCCCATCACGTTAATTTAGAGTTTACCCAACAATTCAACCGGTGCATGAAGTCTACCCATAACCCTACTATTGATTTACATATGTTACATGGTAATCACAGATTTACAACAATGTATGAAATCTAGCCTACCTGGACGCCAAGCAGTTGCACGAGGTTTTTGATTTCATTCCCAGCTCTTCCGAATTCAACACGGTGAATTTGACCAAGAATTTGCAAGATTCCACCATCCCCATGCGAGAAAGCTCCTTCTCCTTCTTTCCCCAGCTTAGAACAACTTTTCTAAGGTTTCTAGGATAATTTACGACCTTTCTAGGTATTTTAGGAAGATGGAGAAAATAAGATTTTATGTAATTATATTCTGTCTCGCCTATTCCTCTATAGCGGCAACTTACCCGTTGTAGCGCCGTCGCGCCAACGGTATCTATCCCGCTGCATCGGACAGTGGCCCAAATTAACATGGATTTTTGGCTTTTCTAATTAACGACGGTTCGAATCGTTACAATTATATAACAAATTTCGTTGATATAAATATGATTGGCGCGTGGGTGAACGAACCCAACGCTGTGAAAGTCTCACATACCTCTTTAGGGATAAACCCTTGGCGAAATCCTCAACGAAATCTTATAAACTTGACGAAATCTTGACCTTTCCTCCTCTTTTCTCCTCTTTTCTTTTCTTTTCTCTTCTCTGAAAGCCCTAGCGTTAATTTGGAATGTGTAAATTAAATCAAATTAGTTTAGACCCCAAATAAATTACTAAAAACGAAATAACTTAATTGGGTAATGAAAACAACCAAAATACCCCTCTAAAATCCAGTTGACTTTCCTTATCCAGACAACCCAACTTCAAACGGGCATATCTCCCTCATACTAACTCGAAATTTAGAAAAACTCGGTGGCGTTGGAAAGATAATTCAAAGACCTTTCATTTGATATCTTATAGTCCACCTAACTCATCTTGTACTAGGAGTTATGGTCGTTTGAAGTTAACCCAAAACTCATACTTAGCATAACTTGCCAAAATTTCCAAATTTAATTATTTCCAAAAATTGTTTCTTTCTAATTCTAGTTCTTTCAAATAGCAGGGTGTTAAAATATCTCTCCCTTGGAAACATTCGTCCTCGAAAGAGATTACTCTTAGTAGGCTAAGGGTGTAACATCTAACATCCAGCTCAAAACACCCAACAAGCAAAATATAAATACAACAAGCCAAAATAACAAAGAATGGATTAGTACCTTAATTTGGAACTTCTCTGGACTCAAAGAGATGTGGCTATCTCTTCTTCATGTCCTCCTCAACTTCCCAAGTAGCTTCCTCAACAAACTGATTTATCCACAGAACCTTGACTTACACTACTTCCTTGGTCCTCAACTTGCGAACTTGACGATCTAGAATCTGAACAAGAATCTCCTCATAAGATAAGATATCTTTAATACCAATATCTTCAGTAGGTATGATAAGTGAAGGATCACCCATACACTTCTTCAATATAGAAACATGAAATGCTGGATGAACCGCTCCTAACTCTTGCGGTAGCTCCAACTCATAAGCTACGTTATTGATCATCTTGGATATTCTGTAAGGACCAATATATCGGTGACTCAGCTTCCATTTTTTACCAAATCTCATAACACCCTTCATGGGTGAAACTTTCAAGTAAACTATAAGAAAAAAAGCTTTCAACGAAGGGAAAATCGGTCGCTAAAAGGCTTAATCTGGTCGCTTAAAGGTAATTACGACCAGATTAAATTTGGTCGTCACCGGTCGCTAAAAGCTCCATCGTTAAAAGTGCACGACCGAATCAACCGGTCGTTTAAAGTATTTAGCGACGACCCAAATTCCGGTCGTTATATCTCTTTTTAGTGACTATTCTTTCCCTTCGTTATTTGTCATTTCTGTTGTGAAAAGTCTTCTTACATGGCAACGTATTTGGTCATTGTTACTCCTTTTAGATACTGAATTTTCCTTTCGTTATTGTCAAATTTGATAATCCAATCACTATTATATTTTATGAACCACATTACCATTAGTTAACGCGAAATTTTAATGAAAATATCCATAAAAAAATATGCGCTCTCAAGAACAATTAGAAGGAAGTATCATGTAACATAATTTTTTTGGTATATTTATATAAATATAAAACAAAAAGAGTAGATGAAACAGACATTATACCATCATTTGACTAAATAACATTTACACCATTAAACACCTATCAATTAGTACACTTGTAATAAAAATAAATCAAAGCATAAAAAAAATTACATCTATATAGAATCGTTCCAATTTTTTTCACAAATAAATCAAACATTAAGAATAGGAAGCTTCACTTCACATGAAAAAATTTGAATTTCACTTCAGCTTTTGGTTACCGGCAGCAAATTTGTAATCACCAGCACACCTAAACAACAAAAGAAATACCACCTGGAAACACAAATATTCAAAAAATAGAAATTAGCAATCAACAGTAAAAAAGAGCAGCATCAATATTGAAAAAAACAACAGTAAGAACACTTAAAACAGATTCTAATAATAGGATTATGAAAATAACTAATGTAGGAAGAAACTCAGAACATAGTCACTAATGAAAGCTGCAAAAGTGCTCATAAATCTCTCAAAGAGAATGCACAATTTAAGTAGTTAGTATCAACTCTAATAATGCAATAAGCATATCGATCATCATAGATTTCAAGAGTAGAAATAAGTATGCCATGCATTCACTTGCAAATGAGAGCAAAACAACTAAAATCAAGACAAAAAGAATGACAATATCTATCATGCTAATGACTCTACAAACTCTAATCATATTTTATCTTTAAAAAAATACGAGATAATTGAAATGTCTACTTCGCCAATCACAAACGGACAAAAGCATGTCATCATTTTTTTACTTTCACTTTATTCATTTACACAATGACATACA